>NMRB01003301.1:56875-68991 GCA_002633025.1 Notospermus geniculatus | reverse complement strand
GAGGATGAGGCACATTTTCTTCTTTCTTGCAAACAATTTGAACAAGCTAGAACTTCCCTCTTTGAAAATATTGATTTTTGTAATATAAAAAACTTAAGCATTGATGACCAGTTTAGCTACTTAATGTCGTATAATAACGCAGATACTGAAATTTTACATCATGTTATTCCCTCTATGTAAATTCAGCATATAATCTTAGATTTCCTACTTGATGACCTAATATAAATGCCTCATCCTCAGTGTTGATAACCTGGTTCCCTGGGCGTCCGGCTGTTGGCGCTGGCTGTCAATTCGTTCATAGTCCGTGCCGACATCGGAGCCCAGGGGGCCGGGTTAAGTGTTAGACTGGTTCTCGGTCCCAACATAGCTCTGGGACCGGGAACCGGTCTACCTCAGTCATGTGTCTACCTCAGTCAGTGTGTAGCATGCATGCCTGAAATTTGTAAACTTTAAAACAATTTTATATTGTAGTAGTAGGCATAAGCCTTGTATACACTCTCTAAGCTTTGTTCTTTCTGTGCTGTCTGCTTTCTCATCTTTGTCGTGTTTTTCTATGTTTATTGTACTTCTTGCCGATGTACCCTGTGTGTATAAGGTTTGCAATAAACGATTCGTAATTCGTAATTCGTAATTCATCGTCAGAATTTATTGCCGTCAGTGAAGATATATCATTTTGCAGAACATGTTGACATTTCATGCATTTGGCATGTTTGGCTGAATAAAGTGAATACAACGGCCGTATGCCTACTGAAAAGCCTTGTCATGCTTGTCAGACTCTTGGCCTACTAGACCTATCCTATCCTGACATTACTAGGCCTTGGCCTCGGCCTATTTATCATTTTCCATCCACGACACACGACAGTCCCGACGTCGACATCATCATGGGTAGCTCATGATCATGTTCACATGGTTCATGCATGGGCCATGGCTCAAGCATGCAAGCTCATCATTCATGCACTTTCTCTGTCCTGACTGGTGACCATGCTGACTGTGGACATGGTGGAGTGTACATGTAGCCTACCTGTATGTATATGCCTAGGCCTCTACTCTACTATGCCAAATCAAATCATATGGACGGTGTACCGGTACTGGTAATAGACGACTTCAACATAAGGGCCCGGGTGCGATGGATCTCGCGAACCCGGAAGTAGATGTACACTGCAATGCACGCATCCCTCTGCAGTCGATAAAAACGCCGCCGAATAACTCCGAAAATACGCAAGTCACAATACTCGATCGCGATATCCAGCACCTGTAATTAACACTTAACAACTTCAGTGCAACAATTACCACGATCTTGGACAATTTTCAAAGATTTTCACACTTTCTTCTTCCAATAAAAATGTAAACGAAACATGAGGACGAGGTTGCCATTTTGGAAGTGCGCCAAAGGGTATTCTGCGGACAAGCTGCAGGCAGGCAAAAAATATATGCAAAAGATAAATACTGTAAATATGATATTATGGGAAAATACAGACATTTTACCCTGGAAAACCTTATATTTTTGATAATAGGGTAGAATCACGAATTTGTAAAGAACTTTCGTGCTGGGACAAGAACCTGGAAGTACGGAAAACTTGTCAATGAGACCACGTGGAAGATTCTTGATCCGCAGAGTACCCTTTACCTTTGTTGGTGAGTGACGTTACTCATACTGTTTGTTTACATTCTTACAACAAGAAAAATGTGTTAAAATCTTTGAAAATAGTCCACGATCGTGATATTTGCTGCACCGAAGTTGTTAAGTGTTAAGTACAGATTCTGAATATCACGATCGAGTATTGTGACTTGCATATTTTCGGAGTTATTCGGCGGCGTTTTTAGCGACTGCATAGGGTTGCGTGCATTGCTGTGTACATCTACTTCCGGGTTCGCGAGATCCATCGCACCCGGGCCCTTATGTTGAAGTCGTCTATTTAATGGCAACTCTGCTGCACTGAAAAATGTGCACCGGCGTGTGGGTAGGCTACCGGTACCGGTAGGCCTGCAAAAGCCTAAATCGTGAAGTGTAGTGACCATATAATATCATAGGCCTAGGGCGGCCTACACTTAAGATTAATTCAAACAGTACACACATTTTCATCGTCAAAGTACTCCACCCAGGATTGGAATTTTTTCACACGAAATCGCTCAGGGTTCTTCAAATAGGCCTAGGCCTATGTATTATAATTGTCACGATACCAGTTCATCCATTTGAACAAAATTTTGCTTAAAAATTGTTTTTTTTCACAACTTTAAAATGCCAGTTCAAAATTCCACGCACATTCCGTCCATCGCTGCTAAATCACAATCAAATAATAATAATAATAAACAGTTCTTATATGGTGCTGCTCATAGGCCTATCGCTGCACTTTTACAAAGAGAAAAAACACAACTATTAATAAAACATAGTACCGGGTAGAGCTAAAATCCTCGGACATGTCGCAATCACTCGCAGACAGCTAGTGGTGGACGAAATCTGCATGAAATTTTGAACTCATCTCTCGATGTGGCATTTTAAAATTGTGAAAAAAACAGATTTGAGGCAATTTTTTTCAAATGGATGTATCGTGATGATTTTATATTGAAGAACCCTATGCACGGATTTTGTGTGAAAAATTCCAATCGTGGATGGAATACTTTGACGGTGAAAATGTATGTGCCGTTTGAATGAACTTCCTGCAATTTCTGGTAAAACGTAATACATTTTCTCATTGATTTTACCCTCGGCGCCAAAATGGCCAACTTTCGAAAGGAGCCTATTGCCGGTGTGAAAGAAATCCAGGTCCCCCTGGACTCGAAGTCCAGTATGTTCAGCGAGGGATAATGGCTATGAGAGAGAGAGACCATGACCATTCAAATACAAACTTACAATAGCGGGCAAAATTCTTTCATAGCTTAGTGACAGGGGTCTATAAATGTTGGCGATCGAAAATGGATATTTTCATGTAAATTCAGTGGTGTTCACTGCAGCTATAAATTAGGACAAGCACATGCTTGTAATCTAAGGCTAGTACAACAACATGAAGAACATGCACAACACTGAAAAGGTACTGTCTATGCAATGCTGCAAGGATGTTCACACTGTCTACATGTCATGCATGTATGCAATACAAGGATGTTCACAATCCCCATAAATAGCCTACTATAGTAGTGGAACCCTTTCCCAGTTATCTCCAAAGGAGTGATTTTCAGCTCACCGGGGTGAGACTACATACGATGGTCCGTTGTCATCATTGTCCATTAGCAGGGCACGTTCTGTAACCGCTGAAGCTATCGACCTAAAACTTGGTACATACTTTACATTCATTTCTCTAAGACCAGTGCATTATATCCTTATGCACCTCCCTCCGCTTTAATATGAATGAGGTCATAGGGCCTACTTTTAGTCCATTCAAGTTGATTGGTTCACACTCTCCATTGACCTGCTCTTGGAACTGTGTGGTCAAAATACTGGTCAAAATAGAAAAGCCACAAGCCACGCCCCGTATACTACAAGTTCTAAAGTCACCCCACCATGCGCGATCATTAAATCTACCAAAAGATGAATCAGTTCAGTCTAACTCAGTGTAACAGACATGGTGACCTTCTCTGCATCGGTGCACACAAGGACACAATCCCTGCCAATTGGTCAACCGTATTCAACTGAAGGTAATGAGGGGTTGGACTTGACGCGAGGGCTGCATATCTGGCACTAGTCTTAGAAAAACGAATGTAAAGTATATACCCTAGGTGAGGTGACCTTTGACACCAAGTTTCGGTCCAATTCGATTCTTGGCTTGGCCACCAGGTGGCAGAAACCTAAAACACAAAAAGTGCAATAAATCCTGAACTACATGTAATGAAAGGATCACCTGCAAATTTTTATCTTAGGTGTATCTACAATGTAATGAAGATACATTACATATATGACGGGTTTTTGAATAGGCCTATTGATTTGACCTACCGGTACATTTCGAGGTCAGCAGAGGTCAAAGTTCAGAATTTTGCCATTTGGTAGCACGTTTCTTAACCGCTGGGGCTATTGACCTGAAACTTGGTAGGCCGATATTTATACGGTACCCCTTACATTCCTTATGTCATATGACCTGCGACACCAAAATTTAGTGCAATTCGATTCTTGCTTGGCCAGCAACAGGTGGCGAAAGCCCAAAAAGTACAATAACTCCTGAAGAATCTTAGTGTCGCAGGATTATGACATACATACCTGAAGGGTATAAAATGTACGCCTACCAAGTTTCAGGTCAATAGCGCCAGCAGTTACGAAACGTGCCACCAGAAGGCAAAATTCTGAACTTTGACCTCTGCTGACCTTGAAAAGTAGGGCCTACTGGTAGGACGAATCAAAAACCTGTTATGTAATGTATCTTCGTTAGATGGGTCATTCTTCAAAAATTGTACAAACTAAGGTGATTTTTAAAAAACAATGAAGGCAAGATGTTTGTAATTCGAACTTTTTTCATTTAAACATGAGGAAATACATCTAGGTATGCTTTGCAATAGATGGTAGAGCTCAAACGGCCAGGATATTTTTGTTCTGGATCCGATTCTACTACTACTAGGTTTATAACAATTTATGTCAGTGGCGTTACCACCCAAACCCCATACCACTGCCACAGACTGTGACATGTGTGATATAATGTTTCAGAGAAGTATGTGATATGTTTGTTATTTAGGTGTCACAAGTCTACAATAAACAGAAACTGCATGTCTAGCTTACTACCAACAGCTGGTTGTGCAATACTATCCTTGCCCCACCGGTTCGACTCAAACGTCCACAACTTGAAATCAGAGAGGGACTTCTAGAATTCAGCAAAGTTCTAGAAAATATCATGAGAGAAAAGGCAACACTAGAGCCTTCCTCACTTAGGAAATAACTGAACGTCTGAGTTAATCACTGATTGCAGAGGAACCAAACGTTCCTTTGTAACACCACTGATAATGGTACATGTAACACCACTGACAATTGTGTAACACCACTGACAAATTTGTGTAACACCACTGACAATTGTGTAACACCACTGACAATTGTTTGAAAACAGAAGGTTTAGGCTAGTAGATGTTATCTTTAAAGGAAGCTTGACAAATTTCAGCCTAACCTCATCAGCATACTACATGACTACCTAACTTGAGACTAGAAAATGAATCCATGCTTTTACTCATCTGGTAGCTCTACAGACAAGTTCCAGCTTGATAAAGACCCCAATAGGGGTCGAAAATTTGCGAATTTTTCTGGAGGACGACTCCTTTTATTATTATATCATTTTGTGTGTCGCCTTTTGTGCTTTTGTTTTTGGATACATGCTTTCAGGTCAGTGGTGTCACAAGATGAGATGATAGGTAACACCACTGACAATTCCCAATAAATTAATTTATGCTCCCCATATGGGTCCACGTGCTTCATGGTCAGTGCATGCATTGCATACTTTCACACATCCTTTTTTACAAGGACAGTTGTTTATTTACTACTTTTGACAAATTCTGCAGAATCCCTTAGTAACACTACTGACAACTTTTCATTTAAAAATTGAATTGAATTGAGATTTCTGAGGAACTGCTCTCTTGTTAGGCTTTCATTGGTTGCCAAGAGACGGAGTGGTCCCACCTTTTGTGAAAAAAGAACTTAAGGGGCCATTCATTAATTCAGCTGTGGCAACAGTGAAGTAACACCACTGACCTCAAACCCCAGTGACATGCCTATTTTGCTGTACTGCTTACTGATTTCGACGATCAACGAAAAAATAACTGCTGAAATAATATGTTCTTTTGGCATAATATTATGTTATTAAATTAAGAAATGTGGAAAAATAACACACTCCCATTTTCATAGACCCTAGATTTGGTGAGGTTATGTGGTTATGCTTCATCCCCTACAGCTGTAGTGTGACAGTAGTTTGTACAGTTTTTGAGAAATGACCCAGTAGTTCAGGATTTATTGCACTTTTTGTGTTTTTGGTTTCCGCCACCTGGTGGCGAAGCCAAGAATCCAGTCTTAGTACTTAGTCAAGTCATAAATCCTACAACTAATTAAGACAAGACAACTAATCCCACCCTTACTACTATTGCCTACTGTCAATTTATCTCCCTGGCCGCGAACCCTTGAGGCCGAAAGGCTTGTATCGATTAAATTCATCATGTTCCCGCAGAGATTTTTGTTCAAAAGCCATAAGATATATTTTAGCACTTCTGTACTTAATGATAGAAAATTAAAATCAGAAATTGAGTGCAATGTTTTAGTTATATTTGGCCTAGAAACAGCGTGTGCTATTGAGAATTAATTGGAAAATAACGTTAGCCTCACTTTCAGTGACGCAGTTATGACCGAGTTGATAGTCAGCGCCACGTCGCGGATTAGGTCTGCCGGTACCCCATTGCAACATAGGTTTTTTCTAAATTTCTCGGAAGTCAGTCATCAATGTTTGATTCCCAAATATGGATGTGATACGTTGAGTTGATATACACCTGATGGTTCGAAGAGTTTTGAGGAAAAGTGGATATGTCATGAAAATATCAGAATATCAAAATATCACCATTTTGCTATCTCGAAAGATTGAAGTGCATGACTACCAGATTTTTACAAAATGAAGACAATTAAAATTGTTCAGCGCAATATTTTCACAGTTAAAACTGTGAATATTCAATATTCAGTGCAATATTTTCACAGTTAAAACTGAAAATATTGCGCTAAAAATGCGCATCATTTTCGTGTTAATATAAAAAGATGACCAAATTCGTAAAAAATCGAGTTTTTTTTTAGAAAAGTTCAATTTTCTTGATAACTGTAGCCTTTCATTGGATGAAACTGGCATGGCTGAGAAACATGGGATATGCAGCTTTTCATCTGCAGCGGAATCTCATGCAGAATCTCACTTTTTCAGTTTTTGATATTTTTTTGATAATGTCACAGTTTTTGATAGTTTATAATATCACAATGACTTTATATCATAATATCACAATATCACAGTTTTTGATATTTTTTGATAATATCAAATATCTTTGTTCACAATTGATATTTTTGATTTTTTTTGCTTGTAAATCCTTGCTTATCATCAGGCTTCATTATCCTGAAAAGGAAGAGTGATCCAGTATCGCATGAAGATTTTGTCATTTTCATGTTTTGATATTTCTTTTCCATGGCTTGATATTTTCATCAGCAGTGAGATTTTTCAATCCAAATTTTCAACAGCATGTTTTGCCATGGACCGTCCTATATACTGCCTGACTGTATATTTGAAAATAGATGTAAAAAATAGTAAAGGCACAAGAGAAATTAAGAACAAAACCGATGTTGCAATATTAATAGGCCTACTAATGATCAGTATAATGTAGATAATAAAGCTTGGAGATTTACATGCTGTTCTGCATTGGAGAAATGCTCTGGAATGACTGAGGAAGCGATTCGGACGATGGTGTTAAAAGGTGCAGGTCTGTGAAAGACTATAGGGCCCGACGTCGTGTTGCCATCTAGCACCCTCCGTGATAGCTAAAACTGGCAACCCGATGGCAACCCGCAGGTCTCACGACCTCGTGTAGCCATCTAGTAGACCATCGCGAGCCTTCGCATGAGCTTCGAGTCAGCGTCGAGTGACGTTTGAGGCGAAGTTTATACGAACATTATGCGATGGCTACACGATGGCTACCCGATGACCATACGATCGACCCGATGTCCACACGAAAGCTACACGAAGGGATAAGTTCGTGTGACCATCGGCCAATTTTTTGACATGCCAAAAATTTTTCGCTCATACACGAAGTTGTTCCCGGACCCCCCAAAAGCCCCAAGATGGTCATACGATGGCACACGAAGGCCACACGGACATCCCGATTTACAGCCGAAGTCGAAAAAATTGGAAATTATTGACCTTCGTATGATGTCCGCGATGTTAGGTCCAAGGTGGCGTCACACTGTCCCGAAGTTGACACCCGATGGCCATACGAATTATGGAAACTTTTGGAAATCTTACTGATAAGTGCCAGCCTATGAAGAAGACCCCGCTTGGGATCGAAAATTTGCAAGATTCTGGAAGTTGACTTCGGGGCCATCTTCACGCGAAATTCAAAATTCCATATTCGTGTGGCCATCGGGTGTCTAATTTCGGGACAGTGTGACACGGGCTTTATGTAATGTAGGCCTGAATGTAGTCTACCTGCGTCTAACATGATCATCCTGATGAGTTTAGGCCTATATATAAATGATTCTAGTAGGCCTATCAATAGTTTTGAGCCAGTGTCGCTGGCACTTGACTCAATCACGCTGGTTGGCGGCATATTATGTATGTATACCTACCAGCTGCTGCAGTGAAAATCCTGCTGAACGCGTATGGATTCCCTCGTCCAGCTGCAGTGGATGCCCTCACCGTGACGTCATACGCACAGTATGGACAGATGCCGTTTGCGGGAAGATCATAACTACGTGTCGTCATTGGTAGGTCAGCGGAAGACACTGTAGATCCTGCCACATTCTCGCATTGGCCATATCCAACTAGTTTATGTTGAATATGATAGGCAGTGATCACACCATTCTTTAATGTTGGTACCGCCCAGGTGATCCTAATTGTGTTCCCTCGAGAGTAAGCCCTGGCGTTGGTGACTGGTCCTGGAACTATAGTACGTTTAAGTCATCTGGAGCTCGATGGGCGTATGTCAATCAAACCCTTAGTAACCAGACCACAATGAACTTAGGGTTTACTCTAAACGGTCCAACGCACATTGTTTTCTAACCAGCTGAACCTTGGTTTGAAATTGAACATACAACTAGACCTTGATTTGAAATTGAACACAGGCACAGGCGTGGGATTGGCTGGAAGTGTCCTGTCAATAAAACGCATGTCAATAGCCAGACTTCACCAACAATACCAAGGTCTGCCTGACAACCGAAGGTCCGCCCATCGAGCTCCAGATGACTCAAACGTACTATAGAAGTATTAAAAATACTCTAGATTCGTTCTTCTAAGGTTACTTTACTGAACACCCATATGACCGCCTACCCGACTGAATAAGCATGGCAAAATAAAGAGCTGTAACGCAAGACTCACTCATTGGTCAGTTATGTTGAATAGAATCAATAAATTCTTTGTATGGTCTATATTGTGGGCTAGTCCTAAACCTACAGCATGAATATCTGAAGTAACCTTAGAAGAACGAATCTAGAGTATTGAATAGAGAACTGTGCGCCAAAGACGGCATTTTAGCACTGTCAACAACATTGGACGAATTAAATGAACTACAGGAGGAAACCGGAGTGCCCGGAGCTGAGATCTCGTGATCAATGATTACAACACGGTCAGATAACTTGTCTTACTGACACTGACGACGGTGAAAAGTAGATTTCTTTTTCGTGTTTGTTGATGGCAAAATCGGACACAGTTTATGATGTTCGTTTACTCACTCGGGCCTCTCCGGTATTAAACCCATCGCGTTCGTTTACCTTGTGACGTCATGATCTGGCGCCTCTCGAGCCTGCCCCAAGTAATAGTTCGACGAAGTGGTTAGTTGGGGGTAGGCCTATCCAGCATAAAAACATGCGAGCATGCCTAGTCCGCCGTTTTTTTTACTCAAATTGGATATAAAAATGGTCAGCAAGCGTCTTCTACAGATACAGTGAGGATGAAGTGGTGATCACGGCGACTTTCATCTTCTGGTCGTCCATGTGCTCTGCTGGTGTGCCAATACCACTGCTGGCCGCCATTTTGCCTGTTCACGTAGTGCGAACTTTTACTCGAGTGAGGCCCGACAGCGCTCGGGACGGCGCTTTACTGAGCATGAGCATGCGCCTCAGCCACTCAGAAATGTACTCCGGGACGAGTGAGTAAACGAAAACCCTAAATATGTCATACTAGGCCTTCTTTGGATGATGGCAGAAGTCGTATCATTGATATCAACGACGACAAAAGGACGTGGCAAAAAGCTGTATATTGTCCTTGATGAGGAAAGCACCAATTGATATGTTATGAGTGTAGAGAAAATCGTACCGTTAGCGGGACGATTTTGTAAACTCGCAATTTTCTATCAGAATAGGGCCGTTTAGACGGCAGGAAAAAGACCACATGCGATCCGATCGAATTGGAATGCGGCTCTAATTTTTCCAGGCTGAACTCAAACCAATCCGGCCGTATGTGGACCCATCCGGCTTCCAAGTGGACCACCGAAACAAGATGTCCAATTCTTATGAATCCCGATCAGTGCACACGAGGCTGGATCGAAATTGCCGGTCACGAGACCTGAATACAGGTTAATTTTAGTTGGGCGCATGCACGTTGGTGTAAATTTTCTAGCTCCATCGGTTCCGCAAGTATGGAGAGTTCAGCGGTATCACTTTGAAGTTGAATGCGTCCCGGGGCCTGATTCACAAAGCACTGTTAGCGTAAGTATGATATTAGCACTGCCCGTATCTATTGTGGGCAAGTCGACGAAAAATAGATAAGGGCAGTGCTAGATCATAGGCCCCTATGTACGTACGCTGAGGGCTTCGTAAATCAGGCCCCTGGTGAAAATGAGTCGTGTAAACGCGCGCACATCGTGAAGACCACATCCGGCTTTGATTCTGGGTCGATCGGATCGGATCGGAATGTGGCTTTTTCTAAATGACGTTAATACCATCTAGATCTAGATACATATATAAAAGAGTAGGCCGATTTTTGTCACGCTAAAACTTTGCCTTCTTGCCGTTGGACTCGCGAATTTCTGGTCTGTAATGAAGGATGTACATCTGCACTGTGTCCACGAACCATTAAAATACAAAGTTTTGCTTTTTAAACTGTTAAGTT
This sequence comes from Notospermus geniculatus, assembly GCA_002633025.1. NCBI lineage: Eukaryota > Metazoa > Nemertea > Pilidiophora > Heteronemertea > Lineidae > Notospermus > Notospermus geniculatus. The sequence continues at coordinate 58,246 of NMRB01003301.1, read as the reverse complement.
CGATCGGTTTTATTTCGTCTATTTCGTCACTGTTTTGAGTGCTGGGAACCCCCGCCCGTGACGTCACGGGATACCCAGTTCCCATGGTAACGCCAATCGGCGTCGTTCGAATCAGCTTCCTCATACGTCACGAATCAGGCTGTCATCGACGCGTATGACGTCAGTCATTCAGATACTGATGATGTCGTCATAGTCAAATGCCGTCGAAACGGTCCACACTGAATGACTGACGTCATGCGTGTCGATGACGGGCTGATGTGTGACGTATGAGGATGTTGATTTGGACGACGCTAATTGGCGTTACCATGGGAAATTCAAATAGGTATCCCGTGACGTCGCGGGCGGGGGAGGGGGTTCCCCAACACTCGAAACAGACTGAATGACTGACGTCATGCGTGTCGATGACGGGCTGATTTGTGACGTATGCATGGTACTAGCAAAGTACCCGTCGAATGACGGGTCCTGAAAGTTTTTGTTGAAACGCGGGTGTTGTCAATAAAGCCGTGTTTTACTGACATCCGTTATCCGTTTTTCATCTTGATCACTACATGGAGGCAATGTTTTGACGGATAACGTCGTATCGTATAACGGATAACGGATGTCAGGTAAACACTGCTTAAAGCCGTTTTTACCTGACATCCGTTACCCGTTATGCGATACGTTTTTTCGTCTCGATCTGCAAATGAGCCAATGCCTTGGCGTAACAGATGTCAGGTAAACACGGCTTTCCTAATGTCGGTCGGTGCTCCACCAAACTTCGGTCACGTGCAGCGTACAGTAGTCACCGGTCATCCCGTTACAAACGATGTGGCACTCGACGTGGCCGACGGACTGCTTCCCGAACCCGTCGTTGAAAGTGAAATTGTCGTCCGCGCCAATCGAACGTGAGGTACGCAGGGACGTAGCCAGCGGGGACAGGGGCAGATGTTCCCCAGAGCAAACAGGGCAAATGTTTCCAAGCAAATTTTTCCTTTAAACGGTCATTTTCCCTCTTGAGCCAGGTAGCCTAATTGTGGTGTCAGATGTCGGGAAAATGCATCTGAGAGGATGTCGATACATGTATTCAATTGGATGTTGATTTGGACGACGTTGATTGGCGATACCATGGGAACTGGGTATCCCGTGACGTCATGGGCGGGGTTTCCGGGAAACAGTGACGAAATCGACGAAAGAATATAGGTCATCGCCGTGGAAACCTGGGTTCATGTGACGTCATGTTGTCACACGCCCTGCAACTGACGCTCATGTCGCACGCCGCATCCCTGTGAACTGCAGCTGCCCGCCGATTTGTGATTGGGGATACCATTGCGAGTGGTGAATTCGCTGGCCAGAATGTCATGATTCCTCGAATACCACTTCTTCCAAGTGACT
>NMRB01003301.1:20311-34117 GCA_002633025.1 Notospermus geniculatus | reverse complement strand
CCCCCCCCCCAGAGAGGCTTTGCCCCCCAGGACCAAAGAGCTAAATACGACCCTGTTAACCTGTTCATTCTCTAGTGACATGTGAAGTGTTTCCCTCCATCACATCATGCATTGTCACGAGTCAACATGAACAAGTGACTTGTACATTTCGTACATCAAAATGTACATGCGATAACTCCAGATGACTTGAAATGCATTCTATCAACCCAATCATAGAGCGTACATGAGGTGTCATTAGTCAGGACTTTCGATTCAATTCCAACAAAATGACCCACGGTCAACCAGCTTATGAGCAACCAGCACCTCTGCCACACACTTGAACTTCGTATCAAATAGATGACAATGCAGAGGGCAGCTGGCTTTGAGGGTTTTACCAAAGTATGATTCCCATCTTGAACCATCAAGATTTTGCAAAATATTCGGAGACGACTTTCCGATTTATTGTACTATTGTTGAACCATCAAGGGTTCACAATTATTAGTAGAGCATCTCTGGAGGTAAGGTGACCAACTGTAGGCCTCGATATTTCAAGAGGCTTGATTCCATGAACAGCCAAGTTCTCGGGGTGGTTATCCAAGTCAGTGTAGATAGGGTTCCCAACAACAAACTCGCTCTCAAAATCGTGGATCTGTCCCCAAAAAGTCCCGTGGAAACACAAATAGTAGCTGTACTCAATATCATGCGAGTCCCTTACCATTCATTTTTTTGAAATTTTTTTTTCAATTCAAGGAACACTGAAACATACGCAGCAATGCCTATTTACAGATGAGAATAATGACAACAGATTATGGGTCCAAGCAGTTTGTGGTACTAGCAGGATTTAATGACGTCATCAGCTCTTCTGAATAGAAATAAATGTCGTCTCAATAAATATCCCATATACATATATACCTGCTTGTACCTGTCGGTCATTTTCAATATCTGCATATGAAATATCTGTATTCTGTCAGTGAAGTCTCAATCAGCATGGCAGACAACTGGATTAAAACAATCAGTGAATAGCAATCAAACATCGTCTCAACATATTCTCCCTAACCAAGGTTCGGCTATACAGATAAACATTCTGGAAACTGAAAATCAGTAAAATGGCAGACGTCAAGAACTGATAAACACTAACGTTGCTATTTATTGTTTTGTACATGATATCGTCCACAATTTGTTTGCACAGATGAACAAAAATGTTGGTAAACCTAGCCAATTTATACAGCTGTTTGTAGCCAAACTAACCCACCTACAATCATGTTGATCTGTGCCTAATCCACTTTCTGCAAGCAAGCAGTATTGGCTGATTATCTAAAGCTAGCATTTAGGGCAAAGTTAGGCCCCTATATAACCAACCAATGGAAAATAAACTGTACCTGAAGGGTTACGTTCACCCTATACCTGTAGGGTGATTACAGTCACCCGTACCTGTAAGCATATCATGTGCAGGTGTAGCATTGCAGTTTTGATGTTCAAACATTGAAAACCTGATGGCAAATTGGATTCCACAAGGTTGATCTGAATGGCGAGTAATACCCAGGAAAAGGTCTTTTATATTGATAAAGTAATACAGCCAAGGACATATTTGTAAACAACCTTCACCTCGGCGCCTGAGCACATGAACTGCACTGTTGATACCTGTAGCTCGACCTTACAAAACAACCAATCATTCACTTTTTCAATCTTACCCGATAAAAGGGTCTGACTGATAAGTTGATGTTGTTTTGACAGACAGCGACACCAGCCATTAATACAGTAGAACTCGCGTAACTCGGCACCTTCGGGACTGGGAATTTTTTGACGACTTACAAGAAGGACGAGTAAAGATAACTCGTCATGATGACGACTTGCATATAACTCGTCAAAATGACGACTTGCAGTCTAACTCATCAGTGATGACTTGATGTCTGTGCTGGGAATTCCTGGTTTCCCTGCATTGTACATGTGCACGTACGTCTATACGTCATCTTTGATCTGTGTGGGCTGCAGAAACAATGAGTACTGTCGAGATAACGTCGTCTGCCAAGGGATACCATGTAGGCCTATTTCACATCAGGCCATCTGTTGGGGAAACTTTGATAAGTGCATCAAAACTGGACCGGACTCAAGTCGGCGAAACGCGCCACACAGGTTTCCTTGAACCCTCCCAATTGCGGAATGAGGTGCAGCCTGATGCAACATCCGTCAAATCATTTTCCGGCGGTGACGAGTTACAGGTGTACGTTTACATGACTTTTCTATTACACGGGACTGTCAGATTAGTGACGACTTGTATTAAATGACGACTTACGAATGACGACTTGTGTGCATATTTTTAAATGGAATTAACGTTGTAGTTAATCGGGACTTTCTGGCAGGTGCCGACTTGTGCACAGTGACGGGTTATACGACGTCGAGTTACGCGAGTTCTACTGTATTATGATGATTTTATCAACCTTGGTCACCACTCCATCTGGAGAACAGATTATTTTCATGACGAGAATGCTATATACATGAGAAAAGCCCACCATTTTACACCAACAAACACATCAAACACATAAATACATCCCAGATGACCTTGAGACAGATTACATCAAGGTCATCGACCTTCAGAGGTCACTGAATATGACCTTCATGGTCACATTTCAGCCAATCAATAAGCACCATAACTGAATCAAAAGGTGGGGAATTCAAGATTTTGAGAATGAGGGCCTGATTTGTTCCAATGACATTTCACATGATAGACACACACTAGCACTACAGTTCCCATAGAATATGGCATGCACTGTAAACCTTGCCTCCATATAAACTTATAAAATGTACGCTATCACAAAACATGTCCTACGTTGACCCTTACTTATCGGTTCCTCACATTTGTCAAGTATATTCTTGACTACAATGACAAGTATAAGTAAAGTCGTCTCCGACTTTCATGAAATTCGGAGACGACTTTATACTTACACTTGTCATTTTGTGTGCCGCTTTTTGTGCTGTGTTTTGGATATCTCGACTACATTGAAGTTCAGATTGCACAGACTTGGTGCACTGAAGGCAATGAATTGAAAACTGTCAGTCAAAAACAAGAAAACCTGTGATTAGGTTAAATTGCTATTCGACTTTAGAGATATTTTCAACAAGGTAAACGACTAGAAAGCCACCAGATGACTTCAAGCCTGGTGTTCAAAATCACCATGAACACAGCTTTCTCTGTTGAGAAGACATACCCCTTTGTAATATGACAGAGAGCACAAACTTTTCTAACTGTAATGAATGGGAATTGACAGAGTCTCTTCATGGACCTAACTGGACCACGATCATGTAGGAGGTTTAGACAGCTCACCGCNACTTCTAGGGGGTATTGCCGTAGGAACCCCCAGAAGACAACTCAATCCATTCTTGAACGAAACTTCAGGGGACAACTGCCCTAGGAACCCCCAGGAAAAGTAACTTGATCCATTCCTTGAACAAAACTAACTCTTCATGGCTCATCTTCAGGGGACAACTGCCCTAAGAACCTCTCAGAAGACAACTTGATCCATTTCTTGAACAAAACTCTTCCATTCCTCGGCAGATTACTCCTATGATTTTCTCATCTTGTCCTCGGGATGAATAAAAGGTTTTATTAAGTAGAGTTTCTCCACCTCGTGTTTGTAAATGGGATGTTTCATATAATGATCGACCAGATCATCCAAAGAGTCAAACGTCTGCTGACCGATGCAGTACATATCGTCGTTAAGTATCACTCGGAAGTGCTTGTTTTTGTGTTCGGCTTTTAGCGTGACTGTGTAGTTCCCGGCCTGAAAGAAGAAAGACAAGATTAAAGAAAGATTACTGAACTCTGAAGGATACCCAGAGATATGAAGGAGGATCACGGCTGACCATCTCATCTTCAAATTCAGGCCCGTCATCTGAATATGCATCGACCACGAACTGTGCCACATTCAGGGGCCACTTGAGCTGACAGGTCAGTCTGCATGTGTACACTCCTCACTACTATATGTGACCCGTCACAGCAAAACTAGGCGCACGTCGCTCAGAAGGTTGAGCCTCAACGAACTAAGATGACACCAGGAGAGAATGGAAGAAATACATGTAGATCATTTCAGATTTCACGATAGACAGACAATATTGAAACTGACAAACATTTGGTCTCAACCTGCCAAGTTCAGTGCGACATGCGCCTACTTTTGCTGCGACGGGTCACATATTTAGGCCACTACTCTCTTCGTTTGGCTGTAATTGGTCAGACAGTTTTATAGCGTACCAAACCTACCTTCGACTCACTATCTCTGATTAAAAAGTCGCCATTTTCTGCAAATTCATTCATCATATCGTCACACTCCTGCCGCGTTATTTTCCCAAAGTACCAATCTTTCTCCACCAGCGGCCCTGTTATGTTGAACTGGCTGCGTACACTTGAGGCAGATCCCGACACCATAGCACTCATCCCTAGCGAATTACTCGTAGAGAGCTGTCCACCACTTATACTAGAATTTGAATGCGACTGTGACATACTGAGCGTATTCTCAAAATCTGAGTCCACAACTTGCACATAATTGCGTGGCACGAGCCCGATAGCACCCTGAGCGTTCCTCGCACGCCACCAGTCAGGATCTGACGGCGGTTTCTCGATGACCTCTAACCTTTCATTGCAATCAAATGACAACTCCTCCGACGTGTTACTCGTAAACGGATACAAAGTCAGTACAATATCTAGAACCTCGGAGACACCATTTTCCCGTATTGGCGCCGACTCAGCAGAAATTAAACCAGAAGGTAGTGTATTTGAATTGGGCTCATCGCGACTGTCTATAACATAATTCGACGGGAACCATCCAATTTCCTCACCGGTCATTTTCCGACCTCTCCACCAGCCGTCGCTGGATTTTTCTATAACATTAATAGTCTCGCCTTTGACTAAAGATATTTCGTCTGTTTTCTGCGCCTCGTATGCATACCGTACGACCGCCGTCACATTCTTACACGGCTGTATCTCAATACCTAACAAGTCTGTATGATCACACACTGCTCCGCCATTTTTAACTAACGACGCCGCTGCGGCGCCCTTGTCGTGGCTATTTTTCCTTCGTCCGAGCGTATTCCGTAGACTTGAGAACAACCCCGGCTTGACCTTTTTAACATAGTTTGACGGGACAAACCCAGCTTGTGATTTACAATTCAGAACTTTCCACCAATGTTTGGAGTCATCCAGAAGGATTAGTTTCTCATTCTTTTTGATGTTTAGTTCCCGTTTGTCTTGCGCTGTATAATCATACTTCGCAACGACCACCTCTTCAGACATTTTGCTTTTCATATCCTTCAACCTGCAAAGACAAAGGAAAAGCTCACATAAATAAAGAATTACGGTACAATTCTGCGGTGTTTGTGTCAAGTCCACAATTTGATTCCCACGGTCGGTGCGAGACTCCAGTCTCTACTTGATAGTCTGGTTGATCTTGCTGAATGAAACAGCCTAGATTCAAAATGATTAGAACAAGAGTATCTATGCTGAAAACACAAGTTGGCCACATCCTCCCTCAGCAGGGGTTTTCACCACCCACACTGTGCAAGTGTATGAAGAGGAGCGAGACCAAAGCCCTGTTATGGGAGGATGCCTGGCCATCACCGCACGATCACTTTTTCATAACTTCTGGTTCATGTAGATCAACAAGCCGAGATGAGACAGAGAACTGCATAACCTCCATGTCATCAGGTGTGTTATAAAACTGATATCGGTCAGTCATGGAGATTTTTAGCAGTTACGGAACTGTCACATATGAAATGACTTGTTTTTTCAATCGCAAAGATGCTGGCATGGACTTGGGCCAGAAAACACACATCTCAGTCCGCCAATGCAGATTTGTGATTGTTGGTTATGCGATCAGAAAACAGTCCCTATGTCCTCTGGCAAGTACAGTGTGACTCGGCTGTTCATTCGGTTCATGTCAACACACTCGGCCTAAACTCTCCCTTGTGAGAGGTACACAAGGACAAATTACACCATTTTGTTCCGCGACACCCCTGAACACGTCAAAACCTTATTAAAAGCTGTGAGAGCAGAACCTGAACGCTGAGATATCAATTTGGTGGCAAAATCGCTTACTGATAAGTTTATCATTGAACTATAAAGCGAAGTGTCAAGTTCAGCCAACTTGGATAAGATTGCATCAAATGTATGTTATCCAGTGGAACATGCATGTAAATCTTGTCCAAGTTGTGTTGGACTGGAAACAGAACAATGTCAATATTCACTTCCTTGGATAAGTTCAAAGGGCCGACACTTTTGAATCAGTCCACCCGGTATTGACCATACATTTTCTATGAGACATGTACATCAATGTATGCATAGACCAGGCAAACTAGGGTGGGAAGAACCTCATGGGAATATGTGACATTTTAGTAACAACAAGATGAAAGGCTAAACCTACTTTAGAACTATACACAAATACAAATAGGGCTGTGATTATGTAGGGTATGATTTTGGCAAAGTTCTTTGAAGTTTCAATGTGGTGCTGTTGTACTACTGTACGACCTTGAAAAGGATCAATACACAGATAAGATTTATTCAGCAAAGACTTTTAAGAAAACAATATTAAAACAAAATCAATGGAGGTTTCACTGTCCTGGTATGAACAGAGCAAAGATCATGAAAGTAGGCCCTATGTAGGCCTATCTTCAATCAGGGTTCAAAGTTCATGACCATTTGGTCTAAAATGTGACCTGGATTTTGCTCTGTGTGACCCCCCCCCCCCAAAAAAAATTGATGTTCTAATGCATTTTGTATTGTGTGCTACCTGATTTTTTGGCCTGTTTTACCAAAATCTGCTTTTTCAGAACATGAACTCTGAGTCTGATCCCTGTCAATGCCACTCACTAAGTCCTGTTGTAGAATTTTGTGGCATAAACACAGTTACTAACAAGAAGTCCCCATAAGAACAGGTTTGGGGGGCTAACAAGAGTGAGATACTTGTGAGATAGACTGGGAAAAAACATCGGAATGCTGGAAAACGAGACCAACAGAGGCAAAAGAGGTCAGATCAAACTCTGACAGGCAAAAATTACAAAGTTCATACTTTCTTCATACATATACAAAGAAACAAGCAGACGTGGAAAAAGCAGGTGCAATTTTTCAAGTATCTGTCTGTCTGTCTGCCGGGAAAGATGAGAGCAAAACCTGCTGCAGATGACATTCAACAGGAAGGGGTGTAGATATGGACTTGACATCGAGTGAGTGAAAGCGAACGTCAGGTGATAACGATAGGTATGGGAACTTGTCCAGCAGTGCAAAGTTCAGGATCAAAATTGACAGATCAGAAAGGACTCACTGAGATTACCGGTAGACACTTTCAGAATATGACAATAAGGTGACCCCCCAAACTGAAATATGACCCTTGGATCAAAAACACCCTGGGTCATTGACCCTTGACCAAAATTCTCTACCCGAACCCTTGTTATACTGGTAGGCCCCAAATAGCTTGAAAAACAGAGAGTCCCAGGAGTCCTGCTGCTAAGGACAACACAGGATGAAACATCCAATTTCTGAACAGGGAGCAATGTACTTTAAGTCCAGAAAACGTATCACGAATGGCCGATGTTTTGCGGTGAGTTTTTTTTAGTTTACAAAAGACATGGACATGTTTACGACACCGCAACCAAACTACCACAGCAGGAGAGGGAACACCTCTCATATCATCAGATATTCATTCTATGAGATGATAATGAGAGGTAGGCTGTCCTTGTTATTAATGGGTCCGTACTTCCCTTCCCTCACCATAGAGCAGGGGGCTGCAAACACCCCTGCAGCCCTGCAAACACCCCTCCTGACCCCTGCAAACACCACTGCTATTTAATTTATTCATTCCATGCCCTGCAAAGACCCCTGCTGAGTAGCGGGCTGCGAACACCCCTGCAACCCTGCAAACACCCCTCCTGACCCTGTAAACACCCCTGCAACTTAATGAATTCACTCAGTGCCCTGCAAAGACCCCTGCTGATCATACCCCTGGAAACACCCCTTCACCCTGAAACCACCCCTGCCATGACTTAGTAAATTTGCACACCACTGCATGTACCCCTGCTATGACCCCTTCTATGAGTTAACAAATAAAACCTACCCCTGCAAAGACCCCTTCGGCCTTAGCCTCATTCTCAGTTGGCTCCCATCATGCATCTGTGATGCCTATTTCAAAATGGCAGTTATTGTCATTGTAGTACAGTCTGCTTTTAATATTAAATTGTGTGCTGGAGCCTCTCATATACTTTCACCATTCTTCAAAATGCCAAATTTTGATTTACTTCTGTGGACTTACCCATCTGAGAAGGGGAGAATGTCAGTTGTTGGTGTCAAGTTGATGAAAAGAGCAGAAGAAGTCTGCAGATGGTGAGATGTTGGTGATCAGGTGCAATCTTGCCTGCTTGAGAGGGTTCGGGTCTCAGAATTTCATTGTTCTATTTCTTCAGTTAGGAGGTGAGTTTCCAAAAGATCAATGAGGGTCAACTCAGCCCATCGCCAGCTTCCCCACAACTTGTCCCAGCCTGGGCCTATATTCATATTAGGTTACACAGGCTAAGAGGCCTTTCAGGTAGGCCTAGTTCTGCTTCACCATGTTCAAATGTATCATGGGCTATAAGCTTTGGATCGAAGCCTGGTACCCGTACCGGATTGGCCCAGTTCATCGGAACCGGGCCAGACCGAATTGGAACTATTGCACTCGGTGTTGCGTTTGGTTTGGTGTGGTGGTTAACTGCAAGTTCTTAATGGAATATGATGGACAGATTGATGTTATCCGGGAGAGTGGTTATTTCGATGAATGAACTCTGATTCTGTCCACAATTGAAACGGTCGGCTGGTGCCGCTGACACAGCCATAGTGCTGCTGCTCCCAGGAGGACGACAGCGAAAGGAACCATCTACCTCGTGTCAGAGTTCTAGCAAAATGTAATGTAAAAGTGTAAAGTTGCATTTTGTTTTTATAGTCATTCTAATTCTATTCATGATTCTTGCATTTCAAAAGCAAACTGCATGTTAATTGATTCCGATTTTGTGATTATGCTCTGATCTGGTTTGATTCGGTGGTCCTACAACTCCATAGGCCTAACATAAGTAAAGTAAAAAACAGTTTATATCAGTATGAGGTGATGTCGAATTCTTTTTAAAATTCGATTAGGCCTACACCCCTGCAAACACCCCTCCCTAGACCCCTGCAAACACCCCTCCCCAGACCCCTGCAAACACCCCTCCCCAGACCCCTGCAAACACCCCTCCCCAGGCCCCTGCAAACACCCCTCCCCAGACCCCTGCAAACACCCCTGCCCAGACCCCTGCAAACACCCCTCCCCAGACCCCTGCAAACACCCCTCCCCAGGCCCCTGCTAACACCCCTCCCCAGGCCCCTGCAAATACCCCTGCTTGGACAGGGGCTTCTGCAGGGGTATATTTGCATATTTCATCCCCTGCAAAGCCCCCTGCAATGACACCTGTAAAGGCCCCTCCACATACCCCTGCACTTGCAGGGGCCTCCTTCTGCAGGGGCCCTGCATGAATTTATAATGACCCCTGATAAACCCACTGCTGAAACCCCTGCAAAACCCCCTGCCTTAAAGTGAGGGTTGAACTGTATGGACTTTTAAAGGAAATCATTATGATAAAGAAGAATACATGAATATACGCTACCAAGTACCATACCTGCTATTTTTCATGATTTTAGCATAATGGACGCTGTGGTCTAAAATTCGTTGGATCAAACGAGACTCCATCCTGTTCCTGATGTAGATTATCAATGAAAAGAGAAGTTTGCGACCTCAATATTATGTGGTCTAGTCCCCTGAGCTATATCGCAGCCCCTATCTCGTCAAAATATGCTGGTAGAGTGCAGCGTAATGTGGGTTTGATGTGGGATATCCTGTCCTCTGTACGACTGGCACGCGTCACAAGCAACCAACACAAAAGTCTTTCACTTGAATTTGAACAACCACCAGTCCTACACAAATATACTGATGTCAATTCAACAATGTCTTTTACAGTTCGACAATGGTGGATGTAATTTGAGTCAGATAAAATACGGCATTTATGAAATGTTCCACATCTGGTGAATAAAATCTGTCCGCCAGTTTTTTGGTGTATCAGCAGGTGGAAGTTTCTTCAGTCACACCACGCTTGGCGTCTTATGAACGGATGAATAATCCCTGTCCTATTCACAGAATTTCTAAAGAAAAGTTGTCTGCACTTGTTCAATGTCGGCAGACGCAATCTTCAACAAAACTTTTCTCGAAATAGTGAGTTTTTATGGCAAAAAATTTGAAAGTAATTCACATGAACTTTGTAAAGAATATTCCTTCGAATCTGATTCAAGACACTTGAGTCAACTCGGCAAAATGCTCAGAAAACTGTCGGACAAAATGGCTGGTGCTGAATGAGTATGCAGACGGTATCCCACAGTTCCACAAGTGGTCTAGCGCTGTTGAAAACGAATACTGTGGGGGAAAAACAGATGGTCCCAGCCTGGAAGCATTCCCAAATAACACTATCTCCAATTCAGAACACTGATAGGGAGAATATCGATCTCAAACAAGAATCCAGCAACTCATTCATGTGGCACTTCCTCTGATTCCCAATACCTCTAACCCAGCCATCACCGCTCTCATCTTATAAACACAGCCTACCACATTCCTAACCTAATTTCACTAAATAGGAATATGACATCACACAACTAGGGCCTACAACCAGCCAAATTAGGCCTATTATTTCCTGTTATAGCATTTTTTCCCAGTGCTGTCTCCCGTATATCAACCTCTGTAAGACAACGCCATAATTACAACAATGTTGAATCTGATATCTTGTTCTGTTTATGGGGGTGGAGGCAAAACTAAAAGGAAATGGTAGCGGTGAAACTTGAATCTTTGTCTTTATGTAGAGGCGTATGAACCAGAGGGATGTTCCGATGTACTTCACTGATGCCTACACATCAACGGAAGTCAAACGGAAGCATAGAGGCCGTATAGTAAACAGTCAAATTATGGCAAATGGAACAACTGATTAGATAATACACGTAGATAAATTATCTAAAATTGCCGACAATACGCCAGAGGGATGATTTCATATGAACCACACTCGTATAACATGAACAATTTCCCAGCAAAGTAAACATTACTGATGAAACACGGCCATTGTTCCCAAAGATCGGGAATTTGATGAGACGTAAATCATTTTTTGTGTTGCACTTGTAGAATTACTAGAATAGAAATTGCTGTAAATGGAGTCCTGAGTGAGGATGATAGCCAAATCATGTGATCCACAGCCCTATTTGCAGGAACAAAATGGCAGGCATAACTCAGAAGTTTAACCCCTCCATGTCCCACAATGACTCATTCAGATTATTGAAGTCATTTCCCACACTACCAACAAGCTATAACCTCAAACAGCTTTGATTGCTCATGTTGTTCAGGACAACATCTCCTGACACACCAAATCAGATGATTGATGATTTGACACAGTCAATTTGACCTACACAACTCATTCAACTCCAAAACCATTTCTTAGTTCAACTGTAGTTTTATGTTTACACAATGCAGAGCAAGGAAAGGGGGCAAGGGAACAACACAGCTTTTGCTGAATTCATGCTCGTGATCATGCCATGTAGAAACAGGCCTTCAGTGATCAACTTTTGGCTCTTAGCCACCTCTGAAACTCAATACCACAGATCAAGTCACGGCCAGATCACTGAGCACTTCATGTCACCGAAACCATTCTGTAAGCAAAGAAAGAACCAGAAGGGTGCCACAAAAACATTTAACCACAAGATCCATTTCACTAAATCCATAAAAGAATCCTTTATGCTAAACCACAACAATGGCATTGTCAAGTTAGCAGTGGTGAACCGAAGTATAATGCACCATAGGCCCATTATTGGGTTTGTTTTTATGGAAGACAGCCCCCTCATGTGACTACCTGAATCGAAGCACACGAACAAATCATCAAAGTTTCAAAACAGGAAGGCTTAGCAGACAAAAAATGACCTAGTTTTCGTCTCCGCCCATCTTATGCACCATTTACAACACAACAAACCCCCTTTTGTTGGTAAATACAGTTGGCATAGGCCCACTGGGTCAAGAACAACAAAATTTCTTATCCACACAGTAGGCCTAAGTGTAGGTCTCAGATAATTGGGGCTACTTATGACTATAAGCACGTAAGGAACCTTTTGTGACGTTTTTTCATTTCATTTCCAACTCAAACACTTCCGAACGACAATTTACTAGCGATCAATTGAGGTACACAGTAACCTATCCTGAACAATCCAACATGCATATTTCATCAAATTCATCTGAATTTCATTCATATATTTTTATAACGTTTAAAGGAATTTCATCCTTTTACGTCACTGTCAATCCTTGCATTCATACCTCGTGATATCGCACATATCACGGCACGCTTTGTTATCTCAACAAACGATTCGTTCTCTGGAGTTCCGGTGGGTCAACACCAAAACTGGTGACAAAATCACGAAATCATGCACGGCATACAAAGTTTAAAATACTGAGCACACATCGGGCATCAAGAATTCCCAACTTCAAACTCAAAGGTATTCAATCAGTCATGTTTTACTGATGATCAATCTGTAGAACAATATTTGGTTGTGGTCAACTTCTCATGTGATTTACTTGCATGCCAATGCAAGCAGAGGACACGAAGCATTGAGGAAAATCATGGTAGTACAGCCCGCAGTCCCTGAAACAAGGTAGCCATCGCCAGGGATCAAAGTTCATTTTCTGAAAAAGCAAATTTTGGTCGAAACAGGCCAAAATCAAGTCGCCCCAAGTACACAATGCATTAGGACATCAAATTTTATGGTCGCACAGGGCAAAATTCAGGTCCATTTAGACCAATGGTCATGAATTTTGTATCCTGATCGCCCAAGCCATGTTGCTTCAGGTACTAAACCCTGACTCCTGCGGAATAGGATTTTTGGACAAATCAGACTTCAACTCGCAAGAACACGTCAGAATAGCCGTGCTTCACTAATCGAGGTCTTAATAGCATTTCGATGTTTACTAATGATAGTAATACATGTATTTTCCTTGTATGATAATTTCCAGTGTTTCGTGATTGATAAGTTTGTGATCGTGCCGTGATATTTCCTGAAATTCTACATTAGTGAATCATATATTTGATAAATAAAGTCTACACACCCACACATTGAGTGCCCAGGTGTTCTGGCTGTTGTCTTTGTTTGCACATTATGATAACGCTCCTGACAATCACCGAATTGGCCGTAACAGCCCAATTTCTCACCCTCCTGCCAAAACAGGAGGAGGGCCGACTTCTAAAGGCCCTGATCAGCTTTTGTTTGTGTAGCTGGAACACATCCAGCAGCAGACATCATGCTCTTGTCTCAATTTGTCAATAACTCGTCAAGCCCCAGCAAATCTAGTAAAGAAACTTGCTCAAGGACACACTTCAAGCGGATGTCAATTCCAAGACACCAGGATCTAGCCATAGTCCAGGAAAAGTGTGATTTGACCCAGAACAAATTGCAACAGAATTTCTTTTTGCTTTATATGGTTTAGTATACCCCTCCAAACATCTCATAATGAAATGGCCAGGGCCATTGTGCTCACCTCTGTGATAAGTCTCCATGGTTAAGTGTGAAACTGTGACTCTCATGGTCAATGTTGAGGATCAGTACAGATAAGATAAAGCTGAACACACCAAGAAGTATTTTATGATCTGATCAGTATTATCAGTCAATGACATAAACTCAGGTGATGGCACCCAGAAGGAGTACAATTTCTGAATACAATGAATACAAGTGGTATTTGTGAACAAACTGCTTTCCTGTCTAGGTCA
>NMRB01003301.1:0-12117 GCA_002633025.1 Notospermus geniculatus | reverse complement strand
CAAATGGTCACCAAAAATTGTATGACGATTCCTACATCAAACACTAATAGGCCCTCATCATTTTTGGAACAGTTCATGTTTCTTTTTTAATCCTTCATTCTTACAGGAAGTTCAGCATATAGGCAGTAGTCACAACAGGGCTGCAAAACCCTTTCCCGGGGCTGGAATCACAGCCAGTGTGGAACAGTCACCTACATCATACAGAGAAAAACGTGTAGTGCACGCACAGTTCAACACTCCTATGGGATTATACTCACAGCAGAATGTGGCCGACTCTTACAGAGGGCAAGTGAAGGGAGTAGGGAATCTCTCAGGGTAGGTATAGAATCTGAGAACAATGACTCTAATATCATTACAGACCAAGGCCCTGTTTCACAAAGTATCTTTTAAAGTACATGTATGGTACTTTTAGCAAATTGGAGGCCCCACATCTTTTTACTCCAGGTCCTTCATCACACAGGTCAAAGCCTCAGCAGCTATATGCACTTAGAGCCACTCACATTACACAAGATAAAATTGGAACGTCCCATTACGAAATATTTCTGGTACTTGCTGTAGGCCTACTCGTGACAGTGGAGCGCCTAAACTGTTTTCAAAGTAGAAGTTTTTCGCAAACCTCGATAATCTTGTAAAAATACTGAAATAATGGAACGTCGACAGTTCATTACCTTCGTTCATGACCCCGTGGATTTTAAATAAATATTTTCTTCTCTTGTGTCACTGTATAATATCTCTAATTTAATGAACAGTTAAGTGTTCTGGCACAGTTGGTATCGCATCATTCTTTTCTTGTACGTAAGTTCGTGGCGGAGAAACTACATGATGTAAGAGGCAATGCCTGTTATGTTTGGCACGTTTGAAGTTTTGAAATCGTGCCACGAGTTCACTTAATATATCTTGAGGATGGGTCATTGCTTCCAGTAAAACCCCATATAGGCTTCATTTTATCAGAGAGAAGGTCTCATTTTGTTGTGAAGTTGGTGAGCCAGGATTTACGCAGACAAAAATTTCACTGTCTAGGAACACTGCGTTATCATATGAATATGCGCAACATTCATCGTATCATATTGTTTATAGGCTTACCTGCTTCAAGTACATGTACAGGCTACATGGACTGTATGAACATCATTTGAACCGTGCACAGGTGGTACTTACCACAAGGAAAAATCGAGGCCTGTATCGCTCATACATGTACTGAATACTAAGACCTCTCTCCCCTTCGTTTGTTTTCTTGCCATGATTATGAACCCCGGCTAGTCGCCAAAAATCGTCAACCACCAGTGACAGAGAAGATAGAGACAGGTGTACCAGTGGAGAAAGTCCTAGGAATGATAGTCCCGACACAATGGTCTACTATTGTATGTTCAAATGGTCATGGTCTTTGTAGCCTTATATCCTAACCCCTCGTTGAACGATAAAAACCGGGCTTAGATTCCAGGGGTACTATAATCTCTGTCACTGGATCTGACCCCCTAATAATAATGTCTTGATAGAAGACAGTTGTCATCCTGAAAAAATATCAACAGTTGATATTAACGCTCGCCCCTTTCGTCACCGCACGTGGGGAGGAACGCTTAAGAACCACTGATTTATACCCCAGGATGGTTGTCAGAGGACGACACCACAATATCATCACTGCTCTGCATGCATATTGAAAAATTATTTTGTTACCTATTGGAGCGTCATTTTGTTCCATTGTACTGATCTAAGAAAACAAAAATGTGCGTTTGAAGTATTGACCATCGTCTTGAGGTAAGCCATTTATCAGTACATTATTAACAGGCAGGGCTGTAATCGGATTGCATACAAATCAATAAATACCTGCCGAAGTATGAGAAAGTTAATGAATTAAATGTTGATCCTGAGGTATTAGCATCTTGACTTGAGAAAGCTCTGCATGTTGCAAGTGCAAGGATTAAGTACATGTGACTTCACCATTGGAAGAACGCCATACCTGATGTTGATGCAACGATGTCATTTGGGGATGGTCGAAAAACATTTACATATAAAACAATCACATTTAGATCTAATGGATCAATGGACATCAGATGTTTTCCCTATTAAACGATTACGTGAATTATTTGCCCCAGTTCATGATTGTCCAAAAACCAGAGTAATTTTGGCTAGTTATAATCCATGTGACTGGTGGTAATTACCAACATTATCAAAACTGTTGCCAGTGAATATTTACACAATTAAGCTGTACAATTTTGCATTTTATTGAAACTAATTACAGTCCCGAATCATGTTCGTGATCATATCATGCGTAGAAACGCTCGCCCCGTGCTACAAAGGCTGCGATAAATAGTGCTACAGGGTATACGGACACGACGGTTAGCAATAGGGAGTTTTCGCAAAGCCCCCGAAACGCCAACGCGAACGCCAAACCCATTGTTCGATACCACGAAGAGAGCACCGAACAAAAGGATAGATGCTCGCGTTGGCATTGCGTAGAGTTTTCGCAAAGCCCCCGAAACGCCGATGCGAACGTCTATCCTATTGTTTGCTGCGCTCTTCGAGGCATCGAACAATGGGATTGGCGTTCGCGTTGGCGTTTCGGGGGCTTTGCGAAAACTGTAAATTGGCTTCGCAGTTGCACGAACTCTTTGTGAAGCCTTTACTGCAAAGGCGTACATCTTGTGGTTATGTAAAGGCGTACAGCTCGTACCATGTAAAGGCGTACACCTTGCAGCTATGTAAGGGCGTACACCTTGTAGTTATTTGGTGGCGTACACCTTGTAGTTATGTAAAGGCGTACACCTTGCTATGTAATCGCAGCTTGATAAGTAAATTACTCTTCAATTGTCCACCCTCTGCAGGTTTTCGATGCAGTCCACATTGCAGTCCGGCATTTGATCAACATGGTACATGTAGCTTTCCTTTGAACATGCATTGACTGTCAACTCTTGTTACAGTGATTACCCTACTGATATGTCTGATGAGCAACCTCCTCCTGGAACTGAACCTAATCAACAATCACAATCTTTCAGGGACATTGACAGAGATACTAGTGGTGCCTATGCTGGTAGTAAGTAGCTCTGCCTGCGGAGGAGCATATTGTATTTAAAAAGGTACCACAACCTTCTTGGTCCACCCAGACACGAAAGATTGCAATGTGAACATTCAATACCAGTGAAGGATTGAGTTAAAATTACAACTCTTTCCTTCACTGTTATCTATACCAACGATTGTTGTGTGAGATGGGTTTGGTAGACATGTCAATGGGGACCCTAGCCCACTACCCCAACAGGTGTCACCAGTGGTTAAAACTACATTGTATTCAAATGAAACTGACAACCCGGTACTGATCAATTTCGTACATAAAAGCCGTCCATGGTTTTGGTGTGCTGCCCTCTATCATACATGTAGCTATGATCCCCATTGTTCGAAACTACTATATCTGTGTAGGTATTAAAACTATCTGGCCCATCTCTCCCGCAGCAATGCCAAGAGCATCAGTCGTTCATGGTTCTTAGTTTACTAGGGCATGGATCTTCTGAACTAAAGTCGTTATGAACAACAACAATTGATAACAAAATGTGAAGGTTGTGGTCCCTTTTACTGCAAGGTTCAAAAGTTAAGAAAAAATTGACTGCAAGTTCCCTTGATCAATGAACAAAATTTCTACCTGATATCAGCTGCAGATCAAGTGACACATGCCATCCTCCCACAGCAGGAGTTTTTACATCGCTCCTCTTCATCCGCTCACACAAACGTGGAGTGTATGAAGAGGAACGAGACCAAAGCCCTGCTGTGGGAGGATGGGCACATGCATGACAAGAATTCAAACATTTTGAGCCTTGCTTTCCATTTTCAACGTTCGTAATGTTTACTTGCCTGTTATTCCAGCATCCTTTTGACCCCTTCCCAGCTGGGTGGTTGTAATTTGTTAATGGCCTGTCTACACCATCAACATTTTCAAAAACATTTCAAAAACGTCCAGCTCCAACATTTCCAAAAAAACGGCTGTTTTCGGTTTGTTGCACAGTGTGGACTGGACCTGCAACTTGAAAACATGTTTTGATGAAGTTGCAGAGTGTAGACCAACCCCGAAACATTTCCAAAACAGTTTTCAAAATGTTCTGTCGCAGAAATGTTTCGAAAATGTTGATGGTGTAGACAGGCCTTTAAGATCTTTTGCTACCACACATTACCCTGCTCTTCGGTGCTTTTTCTGGGCAATGAATTTGAAACCACTTATGAAACACTTTAGAAACAAGCACCACCATGCTCGCACCTTCCTGTTGATGGTTTCCTGATCCTACTGTGTGTCTTGTGAATTGCTTCATTCACTTGAAAGCTGAGAGTGCAACAACTACCAATGATGGAATGGATTCTGATGAATCAGCAGTTCTTTTTCAAGCAAAGCATGACACCTTTGCTTGTGCCATTTTTCAAGGACTTGGTATTGCCATAATTTGGTATCGTTATAAAGATTTGTCCCATCCTCCCACAGCAGGGGTTTTTACCTCGCTACTCTTCATCCACTCACACGGCGTGTGCGAGTGTATAAAGAGGAACGAGACCAAAGCACTGGTGTGGGAGGATGACTTCTCCAGACTTATCTGCTACAAAACACCGCTCGAAAGCTCTTGGGGAAATGTTTTGTGGAACCTGAGGTACTAGCAACAGCAGTGCAGCGTTTCAAGGGTTCGTGACCACAATAGTCCTTGAAATATGATCCCTGATGCTTGGTTCATGATGTGCTCCTCACACGTTTCTGCTGCATATTACCCCAATACTTTTTAAGGACTGTATGATCCTTTCTGCCACTGTTTTCCTAGAAAATTGGTAAAATAAAGAATATCTTTAAATACTGCTCCAGTCCAGGAAATTCGGGCACTTGAATGACTTCGACACACAAATTGCAGGTCAAAGAGGCAGGTATGATCGTGGAACCAGTCCTTAAAAAGTCATTTTTGTTGTCAGTTTTGTCTGTTTTGGAAGACCATTGGATATGTCGTCCAATGTTTTGAAGTTTGTGTTGTGTTTTCAAATGACATTATTGTGTCTTTAAAGAAATTGAAGAACATCACATCGGAATAGGAAGAAAGAGAGTGATATCTGCAGTGTTATACCAATAATTTTTGGCCAAAAAAAGTAGCCATCTGGGCTTTTTCCAAAAATTATATACATGTGTTAAATTTTCGTTTTGGTTATGAATTACTCTCAGCTTGGATTAGTTAAAATTGGTTGGAGATGTGATGCTCTTCAATAGTTGCATGTGAAGTGTCCTGACCATTTGTCTGCTGCAATCAGCCTCCCCTCCCTGGTACCTACCCCTCAGCACAAATTTAAAGGNGTAGACCAACCCCGAAACATTTCCAAAACAGTTTTCAAAATGTTCTGTCGCAGAAATGTTTCGAAAATGTTGATGGTGTAGACAGGCCTTTAAGATCTTTTGCTACCACACATTACCCTGCTCTTCGGTGCTTTTTCTGGGCAATGAATTTGAAACCACTTATGAAACACTTTAGAAACAAGCACCACCATGCTCGCACCTTCCTGTTGATGGTTTCCTGATCCTACTGTGTGTCTTGTGAATTGCTTCATTCACTTGAAAGCTGAGAGTGCAACAACTACCAATGATGGAATGGATTCTGATGAATCAGCAGTTCTTTTTCAAGCAAAGCATGACACCTTTGCTTGTGCCATTTTTCAAGGACTTGGTATTGCCATAATTTGGTATCGTTATAAAGATTTGTCCCATCCTCCCACAGCAGGGGTTTTTACCTCGCTACTCTTCATCCACTCACACGGCGTGTGCGAGTGTATAAAGAGGAACGAGACCAAAGCACTGGTGTGGGAGGATGACTTCTCCAGATTTATCTGCTACAAAACACCGCTCGAAAGCTCTTCGGGAAATGTTTGGTGGAACCTGAGGTAGTAGCAATAGCAGTGCAGTGTTTCAAAGGTTCGTGACCACAATAGTCCTTGAAAGATGATCCCTGATGCTTGGTTCATGATGTGCTCCTCACACGTTTCTGCTGCATATTACCCCCAAGACTTTTTAAGGACTGTTTGATCCTTTCTGCCATGTTTTCCTAGAAAATTGGTAAAATAAAGAATATCTTTAAATACTGCTCCAGGAAATTCGGGCACTTGAATGACTTCGACAAATTGCAGCTCAAAGAGGCAGGTATGATCGTGCGAACCAGGCCTTAAAAAGTCATTTTTGTCGTCAGTTTTATCTGTTTTGGAAGACCATTGGATATGTCGTCCAATGTTGTGAAGTTTGTGTTGTGTTTTCAAATGACATTATCGTGTCTTTAAAGAAGTTGAAGAACATCACATCAGAATAGGAAGAAAAAGAGTGATATCTGCAGTGTTATACCAAATATTTTTGGCCAAAAAAGTAGCCATCTGGGCTTTTTCCAAAAATTATATACATGTGTTAAATTTTCGTTTTGGTTATGAATTACTCTCAGCTTGGATTAGTTAAAATTGGATGGAGATGTGATGCTCTTCAATAGTTGCATGTGTGAAAGTGTCCTGACCATTTGTCTGCTGCAATCAGCCTCCCCTCCCTTTAAATTGTACCTACATGTACCCCTCGGCACAAATTTAAAGGCGTTTTTGCTTGCACAAGATGTTCTTTGTTCACCCTATAACATGAAAAGCAGGATGGATTCTCCGCCATCTTGTGTTCCTAAAAGTAGCATGCAAGTTGTGGCACTTGTATGCCACCTGCCATCTGGATAACCAACCAGTGTGTTAGCAAGGTGCCTTTTGTGTTGTTGCCTCCAGTAATGCAAAAATACCACATTGAGTGATACATTATTGGTCTTCCAGTGGAACATGGACTAAATTTGCATCAGTTTAAGATAGAAAGCATATCTTTCTTCAAAAGAAAAAAACGTCTGAGTAGTGTTCACTATTTTGGTGTGAAGGAAGAACCCAATACTTATTAAAGCTGACGTGAACGAACAAAACGCTCCCATGCGACGAGCAAGAGAATTGCAAACACCCTGGAAACACCTCAAACAAAGGCTCAGAACGTGATAGACCCCACGAGGCCAGGAGGGCGCCACCTTATTTGTCTTCGAGCTTTCGAGGTGTCAACATCCTCTGGTGAGCTCCTGCTGAACACGTTTTTTGAAAGAATTTTTTTTGACCCATTTGGGAATCGAACCCGCGCCTCTGTTCCACCGTCTTCCCCATTCGGCCACCGAACTTGTTATCAAAATGTCGACGGTTCGAATCCCGTCTAAGTAAGTGACTACAGTTTTTTTCTTTGAGTAGTGTAAGAGATATCCGGAGATGTTGACAGCTCTGTTGCCTGACCTGACGGCAAATAAGGTGGCGGCCTCGTGGGGTCTATCATGTTCTCAGCCTTCGTTTGAGGTGTTTGCAATTCTCTTGCTCGTTGCATGGGGCTTTTTGTTCGTTCACATCAGCTTTAAGCTGTTGGTTTCTGGTTACGTACAGGAGAGTCATTAAATCAATGAAATAATGAAATATTGTGCATAAAATGAAAAGAGCGTTAAAGACTGGAATGTGGGTGATGAATGCCATCTTCATTTAGAAGTTCCTCCCATACAGGTCCCTACCAGCCTCAGACACAACCTGGAGCTGGCCCAGCTGGTTTTCGTAGTGTGTCTGCCCCAACAGGTCCCCCGCCTGGGGCTCGCCCACCACAACAGGGTGGCTCCATGAAATGTGGTATGTGTGGAGAGATGATTCGGTAAGAGTTAACCTACGTTTACCTTCATAAGCATGAATAATAATTGATTTTCTTGCAGGGATTTTTTTTTCTTCGTAGCCTGCGATGCATGTCACTTTCTCCTTATTTCTTATAACGTAGATCCTTATAAACCTGAAACGCATGAAGTTGAAGGGGCTCCAGCTGGGTTCCGCAGTGTCAAACCCCCAAAACCTAAATCACCTGTAGAAAACCCTGAAGAGCCTCAGGTTTACAAATGTGATGCATGCGGGGAAGATATTGTGTAAGTGTGTGTTGCATAGTGCAATAACACAACTAACATCTGCTTGTAGTGCCTTCTTTTGACCCCTTCTCTTTCTGATGGTAACGCCTTTCTTGACGTTCAGAAAAGAACGTTTGCATGACAACCTATTTGGCTTGAAAGACGAAATCTAAGTACCGGTAGATTCATACCATACTAATGCAACGTTTGTATATTGCCTTGGCCACCAAAAACAGCGAACTAGCCTAGATCATAAGCAATTTCCTTACTTTCATTCGAAAACTAAAATCGTGAACCATGCATTATGAAAAGTACATTCATATACCCTTTATCCAGATCGCCAATAAATATTTTCGTAGCATGGAAGTGAACGAGTCTCACTATGCATATGTTGTTCTGGTCATGTTTTCATGACAGGTTTTATGATATTGTAGATTGAATGGATAATTGGAATCTCTCTAAAGTTGATTACGTATTTTGGTTCATCAACGCATTGGATGGAATGGTTTGGTAATAATGTAATTTGACGATCTCTTCAGTTCTACGATCATGAAATGATTTTTGATTAAAGCTTAACCCATTTCAGTTGCATGTTCTCTTTGATACAAACCTGAAATCAATAGGAACTGTCAGTTGACCAATAGGTGTCACTACGGCCCAATTCAATGCCAAACGGACCCATTCATGCTTGACTGAGCACCAATCAAGAGGGATTTCTTTTGTATTAGTCCACTAGAACTTTGCTGTGCTGCCATCTTTTGACAATAAGCGCGGCTGACTGCTCCTACTACTGATTGGTGTCTGATACAACTAATATTAACTCTTTGAAAACTATAGGCCTATATTGGAAGATTCTGAAGAGGAACTTGTGTTGCCATCTCTGTTGATCAGTTTATGCATTCGCAAAAGCCTAAAATATTTTGACTTGTTCACTACTTAGAAATCATTGGTTAGAAAATCATCCAGCGAATACAGTATCTGCTTTGCTTTTGATGATGTACATGTAATTCCCTGATTGCTGATTGCTGTACTGGTTTGATTTCAGTGGTGTGTTCATAAGAATCCAAGGCACAATCCCTCTCCATCCTGAGTGCCTGAAGTGCTGCAGATGTGGGCAGCTTCTCAAGAACATTGGTAAGTTCGTGCAGTTGTCGGTGTCCTTCATCCTGAGAACATCAGGGGTTCTTAGCGCTGGCTTCCTTCGTCACCGCACACAAACGTGACGAAGGGAGCCGGCGCTAAGAACCAATGATGTTCTCAGGATGGTGTCCTTCGGGAATAGTGATAGAGGTTCTTCACTAACGTCACAATGGTCACGTGACTGCAAAGAACTGTGACGTCAGGTGAAGAATCTCTATTTTGTAGCCTGATGTGTAATCATGTTTGTTTATATGTACATGTACATGTAGTTCTTGGCGACTTGATTCAAAATTGCTTCTGTTTTCATCCTTTTAGGTTATTTCGTGATTGACGGCAAACTCTACTGCGAAACGCACGCCAAGCAAGCTGCCCCACGGCCAGAGGGAGTGCGCCATTTGAGCGCGCAGGCAGTTTATCGCTAAGTATGCATTCCGTCCTGAAGTTGACTTGTTTTGTTCATTATACACGACTAATTCTTGTTTGTAGATTGGGCGTAAGGATTCCCAAGAGCAGTGTAGCCAAACTGAGCAATTTGTAACTTCAGTTGTGATTTTTTTTGTCCTTATTTCAGATACGTCTTCGAACCCCCAGTCAAGAGAATGGGCTCCACTCCTGCCACATTCGGACTCGACGCAACGGATCTTCAGCACGCTTCTCAATATTGGGAAGCTTCAACTTCCAAATGAGATATATTATTTCTACTCTATATACGAAATATCTAGCTAATTTCTAAGAAGTTTTGTCACTTACCAACAGTCGTTGCTTGGTGATATTTTGTAAGGTGCAGGAGAGGAATGAAAGCTTGCAAGCACATGACAAAACTGGTTGTAGTTGGAAAACACTTCACTTATCGTTGACTTCGATAGCAGCTAGCTCTACGGCAGCCCAGAAATCAAATGGGGATGCTAACATGACAATGATGATGATGATCATTGAAGTATAGAGGAAGGCGTCAAGCTTTAATTTCCACTACTGCCTACTCTTAGTATTAAAGTTTCTCTTGATAATTAAGTGGCTTTTGTTGACAGTATTAAAAATAGACATTAGTTAGCTGCACAGTATTTTCCAGTATTTGTTCACACATTGTCCTGCCTACCCTGGCTTTCGTACGATAGTTAGAGCATGTTCATTTTTCAAAAATGCCCAAGGACTCATTATCTTTACTGCGTAAATGCACTAATTCTGATCAAGAAAATGAATGATGGACATAGACATACTATTTGACTTGAGATTGCTGTATATGTTGCATCTCGAAAATTTGGTATTATTAAGCATTTCAAAACGAAGACCTACAGTGTGTAGAAATTATGACAGGGTCATTGGTTTGGTGGATACATGTAATTGATTATAATCGATAAGACAGAAACGTAACAGGGATTTGTGTCAGAATCTGAGTCATCCAGAAAATTTTTTTTCAATCGTCAGTGGTCCACGGATTTGCCTTAAAGACTTTTATAGAGGTGGCCTTTTGGCGAGGTCAAAGCCCGACAGTCGCGACGGCCGACGTAACCTTCGACCTTTAGGCAGCGTCGTGCTCATGCTCGAAAGACTGTTCAAATCTATCTATTTGAGTGGTCTAAGTTACCAATTTGGCATGGGGAGTGTTGCTACACATAAAAGAATGAGTTGAAGCAAGTTACCTTTAGATGAAGGGTTAGTCACGCTATAACAGCACGTTGAACTTCTCAAGTGATGAAAGTATGGCGGCCATTTTCGTTTAGCTATAGTATCAGTCCAGCCTCGGTGTTACCACTGGCTATATATAGGTTGGACAGGACACCAGTCTTATCAAGGTGGGGAGGGAGAAAGAGTCACCTCATGCATAGGCTACTGTGGGAGTTTAAGTTCTGTCGGCAATTTGTTACTGTTTCATTTATACACTTGCTGGTCGTTGTTGGAAAGTTAAAAGGAGGAGACTTCCCAACAATTCCAGCTCTGTGTTTGCTGACTTGCAGATTGCCTTAATCTAAAGTCTTTTGGCCTGGATCCAGTGGCCATGATTCTCAGGAAACGTTTCTCAGAAGACAGCAAACCAGGAAATTTACCCGGCGAGAAATTTAGACTAAAAAGCACAATCTTATCCCAAAATGTTTGAATTTTCCAGGTGGGATTTCGGCACTGTCAACAGTTGGTATACTCAATGCAAAGATTTGATATGTCCATGAGGTCTTCTTCATTTTCTTGCCAATTATCATTCGTTTTGGCTTTTGCCAATGCTTGATTGTGGCAATAGGTTGTCCCAAACATGGTTGTTACCTGGGAGCCACCTGTCGAGAAACAAAACCAGTACACCAGGAAACTTTGCTGTTGACAACAAGTTTTTCTACTGACAGTACATGTTGACACTGTTTTGGGACAATCTAACAGCCACACATTCAAACTACTTCATTTGTATTAATGCATCGTGCAATTTATTATTTTGATTATGTGGGAATGTTTCTGTGATTATATAGACAGGAATACTCAAAGGAGTATCTGTTGAGACCAGTTGGATATAATTAATGTTGTTGTAATAAAACAGTTTACGTGACATGGAAATTGTTTTGATTGTTTTTCATTTCCATAAAAACCTGCAACAAGTGTGGCGTAATCATTTTACTGGCCCGGGATAGGCCTACAGGGTGGCCCAGAAAAAAAACGCACAAGCATGCTTCCACTGCCCTGATACCAAAATGATACACTAACTTTCGACTCTTCCCTCAGTCGTTGACTGACGGTGGCGTTCGTGACTGAAATTCGATGTCTACTTCTATGGTCTGTCTTATGATTTGTTAGTTTTTATTGAATCCTTTGCACCTGCCGCTTGCTTGGCTGAACATTGGTCTTCGAACACCTTGCATTTCACCAATCGAGAGCTTAAGGTCAACGCCTCGATTAACATAGGTCATTGAATTCAATCTTTTTTGAAGAAGGGGATTTGGCCTAGTGGTTAAGGCGTGCTGCCCCTTAGTGCTGGCGATTGATGCCTAAGGCTTCCTTTACATTGAAGTATACGGTATACGAAAACGCCGGTTAACAATGGCTTCACGGTCGTGAATCCTCGGAATGCCTT
>NMRB01003300.1:56763-69003 GCA_002633025.1 Notospermus geniculatus | reverse complement strand
CCATGTTATTTCAGGTACTGCCCGCGCTGTGGCGCGGGCGTTTTTTAAAAACGTGCGAGGCCCTGGTTTTATGCATGCAGTTCAGCTTTAAATAGTTTGAATGTCGACCCAGATTTCTGTGATTTCAACTTAATTTTGCGTAAAATGACGTTCATGTAAATTTTAAAATTGGAATAAAATAATATGAGTTATGAAATGAAATTAAGTTGTTCGAGTGAATTTTATTTCTTTCAGCTTAAAAATATATGATTTGAACTTAAAAATTGGGATTCAACTGAAAAATATTATTGTCGACTTAAATATATTTAGTGTGGAATTTTTGAAGCAAACGGCCTGCCCTACCTTTAGGCCTGCTCAAAATCAAAATCCTTAATGTTCTATGTGCACCACAAAAATAAATTCTCACTCTTTTTCAGCTTTGTACAGCATTCAGACAGAACTACATTGTGCTGTTTGTTTCATGAAATTATGTTTAGTAGT
Source organism: Notospermus geniculatus (assembly GCA_002633025.1). Classification (NCBI taxonomy): domain Eukaryota; kingdom Metazoa; phylum Nemertea; class Pilidiophora; order Heteronemertea; family Lineidae; genus Notospermus; species Notospermus geniculatus. Next base: position 68,523 of record NMRB01003300.1, on the reverse strand, counting down.
AAGCGAGATATCAAGGATTTTGTCAGTCAAAATCATTGGGCTAAAAACCGTACTGTGAACGATTTCAACAATGTAAATATGCTAATTTATTCGTGACGTATTACTAGGGAAAAACTTGATTCCAATGTGGTGACCCACCCAGAGTACGCTGGATGCATGGTTTCTGCAGGACAATTGCATTTTGTTGAATTTCCCATCACATACATTGCTTAATTTGACTACTAGGTCGCGGTAATCAGGGAAATGGTATGTTCATTATGACATTATGCAAATTCCCTAGTGTGACATTAAGAAAATGGTGCCCGCCATGGAGGGGGACAGACCGAAATGTCACCCCGAGAAAACATTGTTGACCGAGGCCGCTTTGGCCCGAGGTCAACAATGTTTTTTCGATGGGTGACATTTCGGTCTGTCCCCCGAAATGAAGGGCAGCATTTTCTATATCGTACCTCTGCATTATAAACGGTAACAAATGACCAAAATTGATCATAATCTAGGCCTACATGCCGAGTCAGTCGAAGAGCGAAGCGCTGAGCGCATTTCGCGCCATTGCCACCAACAGATGTGATGACGTCATTACGTCACCAAGATGCGACACACATTGCTTGCCATGCAGGCACCGCGGACCGGTCGGTAGGTAGACCTACCATTTATCACGCTAGTTCAGCCCGCTATTTCCTCTACTCCACGCAACACTTGATGTATTCGAGTTACACACGCCGATACTACGCCAATCGACACCAAAATATGATTCTATCTGAACTGGAGTGCCTGATATCTGACTCCAAACATTCGAAGTGGTCAAATGAAAAAAACGGTAGCCATTTTGTTTTAGCCACGCCCATCTATGTGACATTATGCCACGTAACATGAGAAAATGTTACACGGCCACGTGATGCGTATCGGCCAATCAAATTCAAGGATTTTTCTTTGAGGTACGATATTACTTAATGAGGCAGTTTTACACCATTCTGATTTTAGCTGGGTCATTCACAAAATCAACCATAACTTTCTTACCGGTTGCAATTTTGTCACGAAATAAAAAGCTTTTTCACTGTAATTCTGTGCCAAATGATTATACAAGCTGCAAAAAATGGTGCAATAAGGACTTTCATGGAGAACGCAATGTTCATTCTTCAATTTAGCCTACTATAACGGATGAATGTTTTCAAATCACATATGACGAGTAAAATTGAGTACCTAAAATCATGTAACAGCGGCCTGAAGGCGGTGACAGATTACCAATGTGCATTGAACAACGCATTTTGTCTGTTTTCGCTGTGGTGCATCTACACAATACAAAACACTGTCATGGACGGGACCGTTACATTTTTTTTGCGAAATGGTCAACAAATATGAACAAACTTTCGTTGGCTATATGATCGAATGGCCCCTGTGACGCTCTAAGTCGGATGGGCGAGGGGGAGCACATGCTACTCTTAACTCCCACTTACCTGTCCCATTCCTGAACTCGGAAAAATTACCAATTCCGAAGTTGAAGATATCAAACGCTGACATTCTTTGCCAGGCTGGGGAGTGGGGCCGAATGGGTGAATGTCGTCCTGGGTGACCCTAAATGTCACCCAGGATAAAACTGGTTGACCCTAAACGTCCCCCAGGACATGGCTGGGTGACGTTTAGACCCTAAACGTCACCAAGATTGAAAATCGCCCCATTTTAAAACCTGCCGCCGAGGTAAGTGGTACGCTCTTCGTGTAGCTGAAAACGAATTCTGACATCTCCACATCATCAGATCATGGCCGCCCTTGGTCTTCCTCATCAGACGATGAAGACGCATATTGCCGTATTAGATCCATGTTTCATTCTGATTTTATGATGCAAAAACATCACTCACGTTTGTTCATGATTTCGCAACCGCTACTTGACAGACGTTCCACTAGCATCAATCACCAACCTCGGCGGCAGGTTTTAAAATGGCGCGATTTTCAAACTGGGTGACGTTTAGGGTCGAAAGTCGAGTTCGTGTTCGTATTTCGTACTTCGCAATATTTCGAATTTCGCATAAAATACGAAATACGAAATACGAGTGCCCGTTACATGCGCAGTAGCTTTCGTAGAAGGCGCTTTTACTAAAATTGGCGACTGCAGATGAAGTGGAGCATGCTGTGAGCTTATGTCCGCTGTACACGATCAAATTTTCATCCAACTTTCTGAATATGCTCAATAAAGGCCTACATGCGGGTTTATACAGTGAAGCCAAAGTAGGCCCGGAATCTGAATTTCCCCAAAATCGGATGAAAAATTTGATCGTGCCCAGCGGGCATTACACACTTCAGGATAGACTCGCATTTCTTATGGTACTGGTAGCACCTTTGTGGGTATAAATTTCTGAATGTGTGCTGCCATCTGCAAAATGCTAATGCTATCTCTCCTAGTAGATAGCAGCAGGCATAATAAGTACCCGTGCGCTGGGCAAGATACCAACACCTCAAACGAAGGCTCAGAACATAATAGACCCCACGAGGCCAGGGGACGCCACCTTATTTGTCTTCGAGGTGTCAACATCCTCTGGTGAGCTCCTGCTGAACGCTTTTTTGAAAGAAAAAAAACTAGACCCAGCTGGGAATCGAACCCACGGTCTGTTCGTTGTTTCACCGTCTTCCCCATTACTTGTTGGTAGGCTTCCCATGTTTTCTAAGTCGTAGGCCTACGCCTATGACGAACACAAATCATAACCGTGTCAGTTGGCTCGTTGGCTGAGTGGCTAGAGTGGCCGACTGCAAATCAGAAGGTCGACGGTTCGAATCCCGTCTATGACTACAATTTTTTTGTATGACACAGGCTTACACTGCGTAAAATTGAAGTTCTGAAATGTGAGAGATATGGTTCGGACATAGCTCTTCGACGCAAAACGCACGAATAATCTGCAAAATCTTCGTGCCTTCTATCCACCAAAGACGAAATCCGACATCTATTCACACATAAACTGATTAGGTCATACACAAACCATAATTAGGGTTTTTCACAGAGCACTGCTCTCCCAGGCGCATGCTTTCATCGGTATTCATATGATAATAAGGTGTTTTCGTAGTAGAGTTTACCACCTGTCCATTCCTGGGCCGATGTCTGATTGGCTGCTTACGATTAGGAGGCGTGTATCTCAATGCGGTAATAGGGGTATTTTTAAAGTCGACTGACCCAACGCTGTTGGACTCGTCTGTATGGTACCGCTCTTGCCCGGCCTGACCAGGAGCAGCTGCCGCCTGGTGTAACCTTGTGAAGTTAAGTTGTTGTAGATAAAAACAAAGACAACGATGTATAGGCCCTGCACATGCTACATGTATACGAAAATCAACGACCAAATAAAATCTGCATCCGTAGAATCGAGTTATGAGTGGATCACTTATTGCCTAGCAGAGGATAAAGTACAAATCCGTACATCAGGGCTTTCATTAACTTTTTCTCTACATGGGTCATGACTTCCACAATTTTTTTATGGAAGTCAATTTGGGAAGATGCTGGGGTCTTCCGACTTCCAGCAATTCTTTTTTTGGGGTCATGACTCCTTGATATATTTTACTGGGTCAGATCTTCCCTTCGTATACTGCTACCGGTTCCGCGTGCGAGCCAGGAGTGTGTAGTTGCCATGGGCGACGGGAATCCCCAGTTCGATTTTCAACTGCCGCAACAGGGATTGGGTGTGTTGAAGAAAACTTTGGCCGCCGCCCGACTTCCAATATCTTGATACCTGCGTTAGCCGGGATCCTACTGGCATAAATGGAGACTGGGTATACAGATGGGACTTCCACACTTTCTCCATCAGCGTATCATCGAATTTACATGCATTTTTGAGACTTCAGAGTTATTTATATTTGCGTCATTTCTGTAGTTTACATGCGTAATAGACGCCATACGCAGGCTTAATGAAAGCCCTGCAGCCTATACTTGGTCAGGGGGATTTGTGACCCTGTTGAACACGAATGAAATAAGATCCAGTGACCTTGCCTCATGGGCATCCTGAACCCATTACATATACTAGTATGTTGACTGAGCTTGCCCAATGGATTCCCTGAACCCATCACNAAAAAAATTATAGTCATAGACGGGATTCGAACCGTCGACCTTCTGATTTGCAGTCGACCACTCTATCCACTCAGCCAACGAGCCAACTGACACGGTTATGATTTGTGTTCGTCATAGGCGTAGGCCTTCGAGTTAGAAAACCTGGGAAGCCTACCATCAAGTTCGGTGGGCGAATGGGGAAGACGGTGAAACAAAGATAACAGAGCGTGGGTTCGATTCCCAGCTGGGTCTAGTTTTTTTTCTTTCAAAAAAGTGTTCAGCAGGAGCTCACCAGAGGATGTTGACACCTCCACAGCTCGAAGACAAATAAGGTGGCGCCCCCTGGCCTATCATGTTCTGAGCCTTCGTTTGTGGAGGTGTTGGCAGGGCGTTTGATCGTGTACAGCGGGCATAAGCTCAGAGCATGCTCCACTTCATCTGCAGTCGCCAATTTTAGTAAAAGCGCCTTCTACGACAGCTACTGCGCATGTAACGGGCATTCGTATTTCGTATTTTATGCGAAACCAAAAATTTGCCTAATACGAAATACGAACTCTATTTTCGTATTTCGTGTTCGTAGTTCGTAGTTCGTCAAGTTGCGAAACCTCGCTATTATTCCCCTCGAATCTAAATCCGGTGTGACGTTTTAAAGTGAGATAGATAGATAGATACATGTAGGTATGTGCTTTATTTGACCAAATAAGGAAATAACATCAAACTAAATTGTGCAGATGTACATAAAATGGAGATGAGAGAAACAGAATACATGTAACTACAAACAACACAAATTAAAGATACGTGGGTCAGGAGACCTGCGCAAGGCGAGAAAGACCGCTGATGCGCAGGCCACCCAAAATGATTAAGTACAGAAATAAATATTAACTAACATGTAGAAATCAAAATAAGAAATGACAGCAACGTGACGTGAGGGTTGAAAGGTAATGTGGCTTGCATTTACAGTATGATGATAACGAGCGAGTTAAGAACCAATAAGGGAACAGACATAACAGTTTTGAATATCACAGACAGTTTCGTAATTACTTGACAATGAGCGAAACACCAAGAAAAGCGTGCCTGTTTCCCAGTGTGTTCCGAACAATGTGAATCACACAGAAAAACGGCCACACTGAAAAACGTTACACCTGTTTTACTGTTCAACGAGGGACTAGGATACAAGTAGGCCTATATGGGAGTAGATACCATGACCATTCGAATATAGCCATCTGATAGCAGATTACTATGTCCCAGACATACATCCCAAAGACTTTCTCCTCGGGTACACCGCCCAAAACAGGCTCGTGAATTGTGAAGTGTGACGTTATTGTCGCATCATTAATGTTCATTGCTCAATTAGTTAAAAAAAACCTCTAGCCATTAAAACAATAACTTACCTTTTGAATAGCGGTATAGGCGTCCAGTTTGATATACAAACAGTGCCGTGTGAAATCCTTCTTCATCAGTGTCAGCCAGGATTACGAAGATAAACAAGACACTGCTTGATCCCGTGACACTCAAGAATTGTGCCAACGGAGAAGTAACTGTCAACTGCTGCTTAACTCGCGAAGTTACTTCCATGCATGTTGTTATGGTAACGTGGAATATTACCTGGTTCCCTGGGCGTCCGACGGTGGCGCTGGATGACGATTCGTGTCAGAGGCCAGGTATCCGCAACTCGGACTACTAGCCGGAAGTCCGGCAGGTGGGAAGCCGTTGATTCTGAGCGTCGATTAAACGTCGTGTAAATCAGGTTGATTGGAATATAAAAATTTTGTTATCATTGGCACGTTTTAGAATAGTTGTAACATTTCTAATAAAGTGGAAATTGAAAGGGGCTGTTCACTTTCGGAACCATTTTCCCAACTAATTATTCACCATGTTGCAGTTGTTTGATTTTCATGATAATTTCAGGTATAATATTTTATAATGTTAACTACATAATCATGAAAGAAAAATGTGACATCAGCTTCATTAATTAGGAAAAGAAAGAGCATTTGCAAAATGTCCGAAATCAGCATGAAAACAGTGAAATTATTCCCTAACGTTTGTTGTACTGGGAGAGTCATGGTATTATTTATCATTCATCGAAAAATCATTACTAAACATACTGGTTTTACTGAAATATTTGCGTAAAATGTGTGATTTCCCTCATTTCTGAACCCCTATTTAAGTTACAGAACAGCACGTCTAGGCCTGTCAGATTTGAATGGAATGCTGTGCTGACGATTATGGTCAATATCAGTTACAACATACATAATCAACCATGATATGTGGGTAGGCTTAAGTGATAGTAGGACGTCAAATTCAAGTGTTCCCATTTATGGCCTTACGTAACACCAACAAACCACTGATCACTGATATTGATCATAATCTTTACCACAGCATTCCATTCAAATCTGACAGGCCTGGATGTGCTGTTCTGTTCTCCACCCATTTAAATAGGGGTCCAGGCCCCGTATTCATAAAATTACTTAAGTCTAAGTATGACACTTATCCTTTGTTCAACACAAAATATAAGTATCATACTTAGACTTAAGTAGCTTTATGAATACGGGGCCTGGCACATTTTATGCAAATATTTCAGCAAAACCAATATGTTTCGTAATGATTTTCCGATGAATGATAAATAATACCATGACTCTCCCAGTACAACAAATATTAGGGAATAATTTCCCTCTTTTCATGCTGATTTCGGACATTTTGCAAATGCTCTTTGTTTTCCTAATTAATGAAGCTGATGTCACATTTTTCTTTTATGATTATGTAGTTAACATTATAAAATATTATACCTGAAGTTATCATGAAAATCAACAATTTTGGAGTGAATCGAGTGCCTGGAATGAACGCGCATACAGAATCAAATTTCAAATTAAGATGGCGTCTTCGCTTTGGGCCAGTTCAGACATTAAAATCATGGAAAACTACAAGAATACCGACGATACATTTGAGTTATCGATTTTGAGTGAGTACATTTTCTACAGACATTGTTGACAACATGCAGCAGAGAAGTCATTTCTGACAGGTACTACACACGTATACATCTGTTTTGCACTTCGCTTTTGGACACGGCTTTGCCAGCGATGACCTCACTGCTATTTATAGATGGTTGCGGATACCTGGGGCCGGTTGCACAATCAGCGTTAGCACTATCGCCAGCGTTTATTTTCTCCTAACGTGGCGTTAACTTTTTTTCTGTTGCTCAATCGGCGTTAGGAACAGAGTGGCGTTATTTATGGCGTTAACTTTAAAGTACCTTCTCAGCCCCAGTTAAAGTGGCGTTAGTAAAATTCTGGCGTTAGCGACCTAGATCCAACATGGCCGCCAATTTGGCAGTTTTTCCACTTGGTCCCCGAATTCCTCAAATACGACAATTCAATAGAACTTTCGACCATTTAGAAAGGTTCAGTCATGAAAAACTATTTAAGCGGTATCGTGATTTGTTGCAAAATGAGCTTGAGAGGGACACAAGGAGATCCAAGGCCCTTTCAGTTGAACTGCAAGTGCTTTTAGCACTTCGATTTTATGCATCTGGGGCTTTCCTAGAGGCAGTAGGGGACACCCTGGGAGTTGATAAATCATCTGTTTCGAGGGCTGTCCGTGACGTCAGTAATGCATTGCATAATTTGCGGGATGATTTCATCAGCTGGCCAAGTACGGTACTGTCGCAGAAAGGCGTGAGATCCGGCAAGGATTCTTTGAAATTGCCGGATTTCCCCGTGTCTTGGGGTGTATTGACGGAACGCACGTTCGAATTATTGCTACCAATGCACCCCTTGCCCTGGCACCACCACCACCACCACCAGAAAATGATGAGAATCGCATGGTTGATGATGATACCCCCGGTAATGATGCAGTGGCAGTCCAGCGTGAGCCTGACATGCCCAATGATGATGATTATGATGATGTGCATGTGAATGATGATGGGATTGATGATGAGATGCCTGCTGCAGCTGCTGTACCAAGACGGATCCCGAATTACGAGGCATCCTTCGTGAACCGCAAGGGTTATCACAGCTTAAATGTTCAAGCAGTCTGTGACCATACTGGTAAGCTGCTTATTTTCCCCCAAATATCTCCATTCTATGACTTATTTGCAGTTAAAAAACTGTCTAGTGAACCAAACCTACCACTCGCTGCCATCTTTGTTTTTATGTCCGAGGTCAGCAAGGTCATGTAGGCCTATATGGAATGCCAAGTTTGCATTAATTTTGTTTTCCACCCTCTGATGCCCAATAGGCCATCCACTAAAGTATGAATTCTGGGGCTGTTATTATTACATGGTTCTATGTGATTTAACTTGTTTGAGGGATTGTTATCATTTTTTTCGGCAAATTCACCAATATTGTAGCTAAGTGGCCCGGTGCAACCCATGACAGCTACATATTTCGTAATTCTGCCCTGAACAACCATCTGATGGAAGTTAACCCGAGAGGGCAAGAGGGTACTTTACTAGGTGACAGTGGATACCCATGTCAACCCTTTTTGATGACCCCATATCCGAACCCAGCCACACCTCAGCAGCAACATTTCAATCGGTCACTGTGTGGAACACGTGTGAAGATCGCCCTTATGAAAAATTATGTAAGAAAAATGTAAGAAACGTAAGAACAACTTAGGAATAATGTAAGAAATGTGTAAGAACTGCCTTTTAGATGTAGGAAATACGTAAGAATGTGAATTTGAACGTAAGAAAGGTGTAGGGATTCAATAGCCAGCAAAGTCCTCATGTAAGAATGGTAAGAATAATGCAGGAAGGATGTAAGAAAAACGAAAGAAATGTGTAGGAAAAGAAACTTAAAAAAATACAGATTGAATAGATGTAGGAAGAACGTAGGAGCACACGACTAAAGACGTAAGAATAATGTATGAACAAATATTTAATAGTATATATCTGAGTCAAACCGTATGAACAATGTAAGAACCAGCCATTGGTTTTATATTTTACTAAGTGAAAACGTAGGAATAATGTTAGGACAACTTTTTCTCTAACGTATCAAAGTCAAAAGGTAAGATTAATGCAAGAACTTCTGTGACTGCATGAATAATCTAAGTCAAATTCTAAGAGCAACATCAGATCCTCAGTGCCTCCATCATTTCTAAGTCACAATGAAAGAATATTGTACGAAGCCTTGCTGATTGAAGAATTTCAAAGTTCAAACGTAAGAATGATATAAGAACTCCAATCCTTGCAATAATTCCGAACATAAGAATAATGTAAGAACAATGAATACTCGCAATATTTCCAACAGCAAATGTAAGAATACCATAGGAACAACAACGTTTCGAATATTTTTAAGTCAAGCGTAAGAACAACTTAGGAATAATGTAAGAAATGTGTAAGATCTGTCTTTTAGATGTAGGAAATATGTAAGAATGTGAATTTGAACGTACGAAAGGTGTAAGGATTCAGAAACTACCAAAGTCATCATCTAAGAACGGTAAGAATAATGCAAGAAAAATGCAAGAATTATAGACATATACTTGATATATCTGACGTCAGTTGCGGGACAACCAATCAAAGCGTTCAACAGTTCATTCAAAGTGAATCACTGCAGGGGAAAGATCTTACTCCGTTTTCTCTCCATCAAAATAGCTGTAAATTTCCATTATTTGTGCCTGCCGATTTTATTGTACCACTCATAACAACAGTTCAAAGTTTATAAACACCAACGGAATCGACTTTTTGCCGTGGATTTAAAGGATTCGTCAATATTTTGTGTGATTCGACGGCAGGCTATGAAAACATTACTGGAAATGGACTCAGTGTACATAATGGAGTACTTAGCACTTTGGGAAAAGGTCTTGAGGAAAGAGTAAGTTTTTTCTTCCTTCAATTTCGATTTCTGTGCTCCTTTATTTTAAAAAAAAGTTTTGACTGATAACTTCTTCAACAACATTCACTATGATACTATTAGGCTCCCAAATAAAGACATTGATTCCCGAATTCTTTTTTTTTCTCACTGCTATACTACTGCACCCTATACACTCAAAGACTGTTGGACTGTGCATGCATGTGTTACCCAGAACGTGAAGCGTGCATCATAAGCAGCAGCCACCCAATGCTACCTGCATATACACATTCGAACATTGGTAACGGAGGCATTATTTGTTTATGATATCGTCTTGGATATTGTAAGGAACGTGTACATGTAAGCATAAGAAGGTAAGAATAACGTATGAAGGTATGTAAGAATAATGCAAGAATGATAAAGTAAAAAATACGTAAGAATGGTATGAATAAGGTATGAATAATGTAAGTGGCTAATAAAATGTAAGAAAAAATGTAAGAACAGGAGTGCAAGAATAATGTATGAAAATACTGTAAATGTAAGAGGAATGCAAGAATGAAAACGTAAGAAATAGGGAAGAATGACAATGTAGGAAATGCGTAAGTGGCTGATAAAATGTAGGAAACCTGTAAGAATAAGAATGTAAGAATAATGTATGAAGGTATTATAAATGTAAGAATAATGTAAGTATGACAAAGTAAGAAATATGAAAGAAGTACAAAGTAGGAAAAATGAAAGTGGCTGACAAATCAATGTAAGAAAGGTGTATTTCCTACGACTGTAACGACATCTTGTGTTTACTGCCGTAGGCCTACGTACCACTTTTCAATGTGTTTACATGAGGTTCTTTACCACCACACCACTGTATCGTACTTGTATATGTACATTGTCTTTGTATTCCACTTTTTATAATAAACTATCAATTACAAAAAAAAGAATAATGTATGGAGGTGCTATAAATGTAAGAACAAGGTAAGAATGACAAAGTAAGAAATATGAAAAAATGAGGAAAGTAGGAAAAATGTAAGTGCTGACAAAATGTAAGAAACGTGCAGGACTAAAAACGTAAGAACAATGTATGAAGGCATTATAAATAATGCGGGAAGAATGACGAATTAAGAAAAATGAAAGAATGACAAAGTAGGAATAATGTAAGTGGATGACAACATGTAAGAAAGGTGTAAGAATACGAATATAAGAACAATGTATGAAGGTACTATGAATGTAAGAACAATGTAAGAATCGCAAAGTAAGAAATATGAAAGAATGACATTCTTACATATTCTTACGCCATATTGGATTTTCCTAATTATGTAATGGTGTAAAGTAATTCTATGTGGTCCGAATGAATTCCTAGACCCAATAAACCTAGGAATAGACTTCAAGATTACCACATTTGTGTGAATAGTTACTGACCTATGGTTACTTTGTATTTTTGGCCGCCATCTTACACGCCATATTGGATTTTCCTGTTATGTAATGGTCCAATGGCATTCAAAATGGCCTCGATGAATTCCTTGACCCCAAAAATCTAGGGATAGACACCAAGATCACCAAGTTTGAGTGAATAGTTACTGACTTATGGCTATTTTGAAGTTTTGGCGGTATATGTCGGATTTTAAGCACCACCCAAAATTCGTGACCTTTTGACCTCCAGTGACCCAGATATCGACCCGATTTGCATATAACTTATATCACCTGAAAGAGCTTTCCAAGACCTTTAATATGAGGGGTATTTTGTTGCCATAGCACCAAGGGTTGCTGAGTTAGAGCCATTTTAATTTCCCCTACCCCTAAAATAGAGACCTGAAAATTGCAGGTAGGCCATACAAAAATCACTCCGGTAGGCTAAGTTCGTCCCTGAGGATTCAATGTTAACATCCTTAAAATAAAAGTTCATACATATAGCTATCAGAAAAATGTCATTAAGTTGACTGGTGGGGGGGGGGGG
>NMRB01003300.1:4570-20472 GCA_002633025.1 Notospermus geniculatus | reverse complement strand
TGGACTCCAAAAACCGCAACAAGAATTGCTCATTTGGAAACGGTGAGAAGCAATCCCAGGTGGGGCCCACCATTCACTTACGCCTTAACATTTTCGACTGCAAAATGGCCTCTTGGGATCCAAAATAAAACTGTCACTCCCCAGGTGGAGTTCTCTCTGATAGTCAAAACTTGATGTTCTGGGAATGCAGATAGCATCATCAGTAAATTTTAGAATTTTTTTGAAGGCCCCCCCCCCGAAGTGGCACTGCCCTCCTCTGGTAGAAACCGAGTACCTGCACCTTTCCCCACCTTTTTAAAGGGTTTAGTGATGTTCTAAGTGGTTCTGAGAATTAATGGTACTCAGTTCTTTGCATCGCTGCTAGGTGGCCGCACCTGTGTTTTTCCTTTTTTCTTACAATTCTTACCCCTTTCCTGAAGTAGCGCCCGAAGATTTTATTCTTGCATTTAGGGTATTAAGGTATGCACTTCAGAATGAGAGGTGTTTTATCATCCATCTCCCTGTACCATCCGAGTTACAGGGGTCTCTTTTGACCTATATCAAAAAGGGCCTCGGGGGTAGGGATATTCTAATGCGTTTTTCTTCCCAATGGTGACAGATACCACACTGGTCCTTTAGGTAAAGGAAGACCACATCATCTTGAAACACCATACCGAAGGGCTGTTAAATAGGTTTTATACTTTTTTGTAGGCAGTGACTGGAAAAAACCCATAAATTTCTTCTAAAAATTCACTAAAATCTGCCAAAATCGAACTTGAGCCATTTACTCCATAACCAGCGAATCAATTGGGTTAATATTTTGCCTGTTTTCATCACTCAGTAGGAGGGTCCTGCACACCAAATTTCATTAAAATCCGTTGACCCCCACCTTATCACTTTCTGCATGGTCTACTCGTGGACACGCACTTAATTACTATAATATATTACATGATTGTAAACTTCTACTGAAACCAAATTCTCCTGCATGCCTTGGGCCATCCGTGGCGAACGTTTAAAATGCAATAGTGCGCCATCTTTGCGGTGGAATACGTAATGACGCGGAATCCTATCCTTGATACCGGGGTAAAAGGTAGCGATTTTCTCTGTAAAAGTATTTTTTCCAGAGTTCTTTTTTTAGTATATTATAGTCTTTAGGGTAACAAATATGTCTAATTCCGACAGCACGAAGCCTCGGTAAACAAAGTAAGAACAGCATACCGGAATAGCTGCTGAAAGTGAACATGATACCATTACCACCACCGCGACAGCGCTTCAAGAATTTACTAGGTCGGTATTTTGTTACCCGGTAATGATCTATCATAAGATACCCAATGATGCATTGGCTCATCCCATCATAAAAGTAAACATCCCGGTTGATAACTTCTGGCGGGCTTGTTAAAGGGATGACGATTCCATTTGAAAAGAGAATATTGACACGACCAGTTCCGTTTGACAAATATATGTCATATATTGTGGCTGAGATAAAATTGCGACGGCAAAACACGACGGCTTTCCCCTGATATCCTATGTTTATGTAATAGAATATTCCTCGCGAAATGCATTTATCTGTACTGGGTATGATGACGTTTCCTTCAAATATCCCCCTTTTGACGTCGTAAAGCCGGCAGTATCCTTTTCGCCGGTTATGACATAAAAACAAGAAGTAACCCCGGTAAATATATGGAGAAACCGAAAAGAGTTTTTTACAGAAAAAAGATTTGTATTGGATTCCAAAGTAGCCCCTCTTGTTCACATGATGAATAACAACATTGGAACAGGGTTTGCCTTCAGGGTATTGAATCCAAACATGTACAATTTTCCCCGAATATTCTGGAAACCAAGTGCCATGCTTGTCGACCCTCAGCGGTGGCCGGAATAGAATTACCTTTCCTAATTTATACTTCATGCTGAACTGCATACACAAAAATAGGAGATTCTAGCTTTGAAATGAAATGGTTCATGGACCATGTGCTCACCTGGGTGAATATACCAGGAGAACAAATGACAAATGTCAAATCGAAATATTGAGTTCCGGGTACACAGGGTACCCAGGCACCTGATCACACCAAGTTAGGAGATATTAGGTCAAATAAGTCCAGGAAAAATATGATTTGACCTAGAACAAATTGCAACAGAATTTCTTTTTGGTTTATATCGTTTAGTATACCCCTCCAAACATCGTATAAAAAGTCCCTTCAATTCCGACCGACCGAAGCGGTAAATTTGCATAAAACAAATATGGCCAGCCCTGTCAACCATCAATGTACTACTACCTTTGGTTTTAGACCCTATAAATGTATTACCAACAGATAGGAATATGGTATCAAAAAACAAAATAAGCACATTAAAAATTCTTTATGACGTCCCTGTGACGTCGACGTCATGTCATGATCGATAGGCCTACTAGTCCAGTCAATCTGGGCTTAACCCAAAACTATTGCAACAGAAATCTTTGCACTTGGTGCATACGGGCCTATCCCAGGACGAATATCTGGTTCAGATTCTGTTCAGAATCTTTCACCGGATCCGAACCTGATTCCAACCGGATTCGATTCAGATTCCGACCCTACATGTCATTTCCCTGATCAGAGTGGCCTAGTGAACAAATTAAGCAATGAATGTGATGGGAAGTTCAACAAAATGCAATTATCATACAAGAACCATGCGTCCTGCGTACTCTGGGTGGGTCAAATTTGAATGAATTTTTCCCTAGTAATACGTCACGAATAAATTAGCATATTTACATTGTTGAAGTCGTTCACAGTACGGTTTTTAGCCCAATGATTTTGACTGACAAAATCCTTGATATCTCGCTTACTACTAAAAAAATTCTCACTCTTTTTGAGCTTTGTAGAGCATTCAGACGGAACTACATTTTGCTGTTTGTTTCATGAAATTATGTTGTGGTGCAAGTAGCTGATACCGGTCGCCGACCGATTGCCGACTGAAATCAGCCACATATTCGCCATTGGTGGAAATCACGTCTAGCGAGTCCACTACGGCGATCGAGTGCCCAGTTGCAAAGCAAGTCGCAACGCGAAATCAGCTTGAAAATCAATGGTGAATTCCTTGCTTTACACGTGGAGTTGGTTGGGTTGTAGATAGATTGGTGGCAATTGGACTAAACAATGCAACAATGAAATATGTTACACTCGAGAATTCGATTCGGTTTGAGCGATAATTTACATGTATTTTATTTGGAAGTGGTCCATACATTGTCCACTAATGGACAAGTGGACTCTGGCTCGCTCATTCAAGTCTGATTGAGTAGTTGGCGGGCCTGACACTTTAGCCGCAAAAGTCGATCCTCCGACCAGATGACGGACTGCCATGTAATCTGAATAAAAATCCAAGGCCATAACACAATAGGCAGGTGATCGAGAGTCCCGCTCGAGTAAGTGAGACCTTGGGCTCTCCACTGTTAGAGCCGATGTAATAGAAGCCGTGGTTACACTACATAAAAGTACTCGTGTTTTTCCAGATGTTGCTGTTCAAGTTTGTTGGGAAAACAGCCTACACAATCAAATATCTGTCCATGAACATCATCATACAAATGTTTGATGATGTTTTGAACACATGTATGATCGTGTAGACAGGCCTTTAGA
Organism: Notospermus geniculatus; assembly: GCA_002633025.1. NCBI lineage: Eukaryota > Metazoa > Nemertea > Pilidiophora > Heteronemertea > Lineidae > Notospermus > Notospermus geniculatus. Next base: position 16,888 of record NMRB01003300.1, on the reverse strand, counting down.
GCCGATGTAATAGAAGCCGTGGTTACACTACATAAAAGTACTCGTGTTTTTCCAGACCCGTGTCAAACCCGTGTGTACGAAAATCCCGGCGAGAGGTCACACTACTACATTGTAGTTAAGTCGCCCGGCGACAGTTGCGCTGCATTTGCACTGACTCTTCAGTCAAAAAAAACTAATGAGACAAGGGGATTTCGAAAAGCACGGCGAGATTGCCGTGTTCCAGAAACCCGTGTTTTTCAGACACGGGTTTCTTTAAGCCCGGCAATTCATAGGTGTGACCGCAAAAAACCCGGGGATTTTATGTAGTGTAACCACGGCTATAAGCTACGGTTACACCTGTTAAATACCCGTGTTTTTCCACACCCGTGTCAAACCCGTGTGTACGAAAATCCCGGCGAGAGGTCACACTACTACATTGTAGTTAAGTAGCCCGTCTGCAGGCACTGGCTCTTCGGTCATTTCTGTATTGGCACACATTGTCGAAAATGACGTCACTTAATGGCAGCGCCATCTGTAGCCGTGCTAAGAACTAAGGAAAACACGGGAATTCCGAAAAGCACGGCGAGCTTGCCGTGCTTCAAACCCGTGTTTTTCAGACACGGGGGTTTCTTGAAGCCCGGCAATTCATACGTGTGACCGCAAAACATCCAGGGATTTAAGGCTGGGTTTACATAGAGCCACACGAAGCACGATCACTCGACACGGTACGTTGACACACGCGTGTGTTGATGAACTGACAATGGATTTTTCAATCTGCCGTTTACATTCGTCTATACGCGTGGGGTTACGTAGAGAGTGGAGTATATACACGTTTTGAAGAGAACGAGCATGCTCGAACGAGCATGCTCGTTCTTTCAGGCGTGTGCTGACTTCGTGGGAAGATCTTGCGTTGTTTCGAAGTACGGAGATGAGCATTTTAGGATGTTTTCTCATCAAATATCACATCTTTTCTCATTTGCATCACGAAATGCATGATACCTAATGAAAATAATGCCAAAATTCGAGGCGTGGTGTCAAATGATAGAGACACGATGAAGGCCTATGTAAACCGCCGTGTTGGCGTGTCGTAATATCCGCGCGTACCGTAGCGTGTCTTCCGTGTATCGACACGCTCTATGTAAACCCAGCCTTATGTCTAGTGTAACCACGGCTATAGGATGTCTTCCAGCATATACATTTACGGATTAAGCGGCACCATTGAATTGGACTCTAGAGTGACCAAGACGCTTAATTTCGTGACAAACAATACAGGGGGACATCAAGAAGACGGGGGCATTAAATTCTATCACACCGAATCGTTATTATGACAGCACTTCACGATAGTAATTGTGAGGCGGTCTAGGAAAACCCGTCGGATGTCGCATTTGAGGAAAGTGTTAATGACCTTGATAAACCCGCATATTTCAATAGCTGAAATGTACTACGCAACACGTACACATTAGCCGTGGTTACACTACATAAAATCCCCGGGGTTTTTGCGGTCACACCTATGAATTGCCGTCTGGAAAACACGGGTTTTTGAGACACGGCAAGCTCGCCGTGCTATTCGAAATCCCCGTGTTTTCGTCAGTTCTTAGCACGGCTACAGATGGCGCAGCCATTAAGTGACCTCGTTTTCGCGCCTCCAACAATGTGTGCTAATACAGAGGTGACGGAAGAGTCAGTGCATGCAGCGCCCCTTTCGTCGGGATACTTAACTACAATGTAGTAGTGTGACCTCTCGCCGGGCTTTTCGTACACACGGGTTTGACACGGGTTTGGAAAAACACGGGTATTTTCAACAAGTGTAACCGTAGCTATATTAGCAGGTCAATGCACAGGCAATCTGACAGCCCTTGTTGATCATTCAGCGACATCCGACGGGTTTTTGTAGACTGCCACACTGGGTCATATGAATAAAAACTAGCAAATGCTTTTACTTCAATTTTGCAATAGAAATGCACTAAGCAATGCTGTACAAATCTGAAGTGAAAACATTTGCTAGTCTTTATTCATATGACCCAATGGCCTCTGACAAGCGATTTTAGGTATATTCTTGAAATTTGATAAACCTGACATAACAGAGGCTAGCTTATCCATAAACAAAATTTGTGCTAGTATATTTCCGGTCTCCGTGTTATGTACGATCGGTTAAACAGAATCAACTTGTGGCGGAGCAGCAATTGCTCGAATAAATCATTTTTAATGGCAAGATATGACAACTGTCTGCAAAACAAGTCAAAATGATTACGTTACTAATCGATTGAGAGGATCGGGCCCTGGTATAATTTTCCTGTTTATTTCATCGATCACATGTGCCTGCACGATCTCGGTCTATGTGGAATGCCAACAAATAGACCAGACATGCATCTAGATCATTTCAAATCACGGCAACGTTCATGGCACAAGAAATAATTTATCTTCATTACGAATAATTTCTTCCATCAGATTAGTATAGTATAGATTGGTATAGTTCGTCACTATTGCAAGAAATAGTTGTAATTTTTTCGATGTGCTATCTACATGTAGTTTAGCTTGGTTGGGCCACACCATAACTTAAAGCTGAACTGCTCGAACAAAAATCCCTCATGCGACGAGCAAGATAATGAGGAACCCGCATGACTGCAGATGGCGCAGTCAGTATAAGACCCGAATGACGTACTGACGTCACTTTTTTCGCTGTTGACGTCACGTCGTCAAAACATGTGTACATTTTTCTACACAATTTTCCGTGGAAATTTCCCCAAAAGACGTTGTCAATATATTGGCATCCTGTGGCATTTCTGACGAAACAAAGCAGTGATATATGGAGAACTTTGAACATGAAACAGGACAGTGTAATTTAATCAAAATTGAACCAAAGAGAGTGGTTTATTTTGGGGCAAGAAGTCAATGGAAATACTGTTAGAAAATAGGACTCGTTCCGGGTCTTACACTGACAGCGCCACGTCGTGGCGTAGTTCTGCGGGTTCCTCATTGCAAACGTCCTGCAAACACCTCAAACGAAGGCTCAGAACATGATAGACCCCACGAGGCCAGGAGGGCGCCACTATAAGATCATAAGCTGGACAATACCGCAATTCTTATACCGCCCAGGGCGGAGACACTACTGGATTTTGCGTTTCTCGATTTACCTAGTTCTAATATGAACGAGTCCGCTTTAATAGAGTCATGTCGATTGACTGGAACGATTGTCAATTTCTTGCGCAAGACCCATGCAGGTCGGTCCCAATGACGCAACGTGACGAAATGGTCGCACAAGCAAAACATGTCCCCCTTTTATCGCTGCGAAAGACCTGCCATTTTGNCGCAGTAAACTTCCGGAGTGGTCATTTATTCAGTGGGAATCTACAGTATATAGGCTCTGAAGGGATCCAGGTGAAGCTGTGAAGGGCTTTTGCAGCGGCCAAGTGTCATTTTTAACGTTTTTTGGCGCTTTTTTAGGATTTTTGACACTTGAAATTTTGGCATTTTTCCTTGAAAAAGTGCTAAAATTTTAGTGTTTTGGCCGCTGCAAAAGCATTTTTCTAGTCTTCTATCTGACCCCCTTCAGAGCCTATATACTATGTACATGTACATGTACAGTTGTGTAGACGCGGACTTGACTCTGACGTGGTCGTATTTAATCAGTGGGAAACGAACGTGCATGTATCTTTATGTATCTTATCACCATACATGTACAGTGTACTAATCTACAAAACGAATTGTGTAGTGCTGTTGATATTTTTAAAGCCATTTTGCTATGAAGACAACCAGATCAGCCTATTATTCTTACCACCGCTTAGAGTTCCAAGTTTAATTACATCAAAGTGATCCATCGCTGTGAGGGGAATTCATCGTAAATCTTCAGATAATCTAATTCAAGAAGCCAATGGGCATGCAGCTGTTACCAGACCAGAATACTGCGAGCGATGTTTTCAATTGTGTCCTTGACCAATATTAGATGAAAAAAACAAGTACTACAGATCCATGACGTTGGTTGGGGACCACTGCGTCAACGACGTCATCATTGTCACGTAGGCGGCGCCCACGACAAACTCTGTTGGCGTGAAATTGCAAACTTTTGAGGCTCAAATGATTGAATTCCATAGTGATTGCGGCCAGGTCCCTAAGTCTATTTTCAAACTGCTTAGACATTTAAAAACTAGAGATTCTTGACTTCTCAATGGTAGTTGAAATGTTTCAAACGGGTAGATAAGTGCGAAGCAGTCGGCCTTCAAACTGGGCACACATTTTTCCCAATCTGTAAACATGGTCCCCAACTAAAATCACAGATAATCTAATTCAAGAAGCAAATGGGCATGCAGCTGTTACCAGACCAGAATACTGCGAGCGATGTTTTCAATTGTGTCCTTGACCAATATTACATTAAAAAAGTAGGTTTGCATCCAGGCCTACCCACATACTTTTCAAATCACGTATTCAGATCAAGGACTAGAAGGACGCCTATCAGAGCAATACAGGAAAAAATCACACAACACGTATAATTCTTTCTGCCTAATTTGTCAAAAAGTGTTCATATCTTTGTCCTGAACGCGCAGTCTCCCTGAAGATTGACCTTGAGTCCTTTGTGAGATAGCTCCGTCAGAAAAAGTATAGCGAGAAAATCGCTCCGCCTTTGATTAATGTAAGTGGTATGCGTCGACACAAGTATTGAGGTCTCCCTCAACCACCGGAGACTGCTTTGCGGTATTACCAGTAGCAATTACTAAAAGTAGGACCCACCAATCTCATACGATCACTTTTTCTTTGAACTCGTCACCATGAATCTCATAAAGCGCCTCCCGACAATTTGACAGCTTTGAATCAAGTTCGATAGCGTCGGCGCCTTTGAAGGATTTTAGAAGTTCACTTAAGATGGGGTATCAATTTTGTGAAATGTTCAACTTCCTTCCAATTTTGAAGTCGAAGATGAAAGCGCAGTAGTTTAGTGAAGTGTAAACAAATTAAGTGTTTTGAACTCTGTCCAATTATTTCTATACTCGATCATGTACCATTGCTATGCATCAGCTTGTACCAGGTTACCAGTAGATATGTCGTAACACCTGAATTTTAGAGGTAAATCTAGACATTCACTAACTGTAACTAGTCCTGCATGCCCAAAGCATCAAAGCCAAAACAACGAACACTAGCCTGTTGCTCAGCCCACAAATCATGTGATGATTTCACTAAATAATTCGTGTGCCATTCAGCTGAAAATTAAGCACCAGCAGTACTGCCACTCAATGCTCATTGCCACAGGTCATGCCAAAAAGTAAGCTCGGCTCAGCTATGCCTGCCGAAATACTGTAAGGTCATGTTGAACGGTACCAAAATTAACAGGAAGACCTTTTTCATTGACAGTTAGCTTCCTTTTAAAGATGGAGGGGATTAGAAGGCTAGAAATAATCAGGTAAAAGATCATATTTAAACAATTAGTATAGTACTAAATTTTGGCACCTGTCAACATGACCTCTGAAACGTTATTTTTATCGTATCATTAAACCTTTGTGGTGATATATTGATATTTACATGTAACTGATGGCTAAAACAATTGTTATCAGTTCTTGGTCTGACCTATTTATGCATCGGCGAACTGATTCCGAAAGAAAAACACTGTCGTTCGGTCATATGAATAAAGACTAGTAAGTGCTTTTTCTAGAATTTTGCAATACAAATGCACTGGGCAATGCTGTACAAACCTGAAGTAAAAGCATTAATTGCTAGTCTTTATTCATATGACCCATGGTGTCATAAATGTAGGCAAAGAACATTCATTAACATTAAAGCTAATGTATCACGAGTATTTTCGTGGGCCACGAAAATCATTGTTTATTTACGTTTTGTTTGTTTGTGTCCAGTCTTTCTTTGTCTTATGAGTAATTTGTTGGTGGCATACCCCTCTAGATATTCGTTTGATACCGACAGTATTCAATTTGGTCAATTGGCATGTCCCAAAAGTCCAAAATAACATAATGTAAACATTCGTGTTTACAAACATTGAATGTAAACAATGAAGTCGTGATATATTATCTTTAATATCAATTCCGAGTGCAGTACGTAGATCACGTAGATCATGCCAAACGTATTAACCACCTGATAAAGTTACTCTTCCAAACTGATTTTCCCCTGACGTGATCGTATCTCTTAAAATCCATGCTATAATTGACTGTGTCTTGCGGTAATTCTCATCAAGGCCATGCCAGCATAGATATCATGACATGTCCGCGCTGAGTACATGTATGAGATTTTTGTCTACCTTCGGTGGCTTTATCGAAGTTCATTGACAGCAATGTATGAACGTCCAAATCATTCTGGCGATATTTTGGCCTTGCAAGCCGACCTATTTGGTGATGAGGTGCCATCACCACAACTCCGCTAACAACACCGCGGATGGAAGTAGGGTCTGCGGAGTTGTTGCCAAATGGTCGGTCAGAGCAGAGTCTTGACGGTAGTGACCGATCAATCTCATCGGTGCGGTGGTTTACAATTGAACACTTAAACACTACGACGCCTATGCCAATTCACAGCATCGCTGGATGACACTGGTCGCAACAGAAGTGTTGTCAGCCCCCAAGGGAGGAATTACAGCGTCATACGATCAGAGAAAACCAGAGGGACTTCCTGTTTCGAAAAACCGCTACACGTTGAATTGGTTGTTGGTGATCACATAACGAAAGGTTGGGAATACGCTCCTGCCACTGGTGATGCGTTTAAGTGCTACGGCGGAAGATTCATCGAGGTCGAAGTTTCTGTCCCCCCAATGGACACGCTGGATTATTACGTTGACGCTTCCGTCTGCTCGACTCACCCTAGTGACAAATTTGTCATGCATCATGTTCAGAAATCCTATGATCGAGTCGTGTTCCAAGTGAAAAAGATCAATGGGGAATGCTTCGCCGTGTCTCCACATGTTAATTATAAAATTGAACGGATCCTGCACAAAACTAAATTAGGCGTACCACCATCACGAAACTGCCGTCGTTCCGACCCTTCGGGACTCTATCAGTGGGCTGTGGTGAGGCATAAACAAAATCGGGATATTTCAATGTTTTTGCCTGTGTCACGACTCTGACCCGTGATGAGTGCTTTCAAGCGGTGGATTATGTTAAAGGTGAACACACCGTGTCGTTCCTTGTCAGGAAAGAAAACTGCCAAGAACTGTTAAGGGGCCGTGTGCTTGGGTCAGACTTTAGCCTAAAGTATCGCGGAAGTTAGACTTTCTCTTTGCTTGAAGCATTGAGAAAAGTCAGACGTTAATGAAGTGTTATATGGCTAAAGTCCGCAATACTGTTCACAATCATGTATATGAGACCATAGAGGAATGTAGCTTTATCTACTTGTAAGATTTTCAAAAGATTTTTCGATTTTTGAAATACCTTGTGAAAAAATAAGAGACTGCCTGCAACAATTCCAGAAAATTTTCAATGATGGATTTTATTGTCAAAGGTATTCAGTACCAGTGTCACAGTAGAAAATGGCCGTTCAGAAAAGGGCGTTCGAAGGAAAAGGAGTACGATATTTACAGCATCCATAAATTGTATTCATAATCAAATATATTTAGTTGTGTGTTACACGGAATTGCAGTCGGGCTTTTATGTACACCTATCACCGATTATAAGAGGGGGAAGGTAGCCCCAATCTCTCATTTGAATCGTCTTTTTGTTCTTAACGAGGACATGAGCATTGGTGGTGTCACCAGGTCCTTTTCAGTCGGCGTTATTGCAGAAATCCGGTCGGGAGTGTTCTTGCAGAATGTAACCTTTTAAAGAAACCCGCTATTGCCACTTTTTCTCGACAGCTGGCGCCACCATCGCCGTGCGCGCCACTCTCCAACCTCAGGGACTAACTACGTTATCGACGAATGTACCCGATGTTTTCGTACATTTTGTAATGGTCTTTTGTAGTTCGTATTGCTGCCGCTAGGTGGCTTCCTCTATCTGCGTCGGGAGTCAAAATACCGGTAAGAGATAGCATACCGTGCTCCTTTAATAACGATGCGAAACCTGTCTTTGAAATGGTCCAATCAGAAGCTGCAGATGTCATTTGCAGACTTCTTGAGAGAACGTTGGTCGCGACAGAATAGGGAGGTTTCGAAATCAAACGATAAACGTTAACGTTAACGACAACTTATTTTTGTGCCGAAGATGCAATATAAAATCTGTTTGTGTAGTAGGAAAAATAACGTTATCGTAAAGTTTACGTTGATCGTTTGATTTCGAAACCTCCCCATTACCATCTATTACGATGTATTCGTCTGCCAAAATGTAGTGGAACTTCATGATCAGCGCTTCGGAGGATATGAAAAAGCTTGTAATTAGGAAAAACCGCCACTAGTGACCAGTACGAAAAACTACCAGGCATTTCCATCGGCAGATAATACCATCGGTACAAACGGCAGCCGAAACAATTGACGAACTTTTTCCAATTATTTTCGCATAAAACCAATAGAGTTGTGACCATTCATGCATGATTCATGCAACCCCGGGGAAATCCACTGGAAATCCCATCAACAGACATGTGTAAAAACCCACAGAGGACGAACACGCGTTTATAAATATTTCAATTCCACGCTGCCCAGAATATTGCATCCTTATCAATCGTGAAATAGCCCTTGGCCAGGCTGCTAAGTCGCCAGCATAATGTTGAGCGCGAAAATGCCCTCTGATGGAAACATTGAATTGTGTGTCCAAAGCTGATTATCTAGTTATTTTCGAGAAACAGAGAGATTGGTCCAAATAGGCATTTCCATCACCACACGACTATGGTAGGCCGGAGTGGACTTAATTCTTATTTAATGGACCCATTAAATGCTATTTTATGGATACATATATTCTGGCAATTAATGGGTCCATTATTTCAGCCAATAACGTCTGGTTTTTATATGGACTCATTAATTCGAATATATGTACCCATTAATTCGAATATATGGACCCATTAAATACAACACAACTTCCGCCGGTAAATACCGGATTCCACCAATCAGGATTCAGCTTTATATGGACCCATTAATTCGCACCACTTCACTTCCGCCGACAAAACTGAACTATGATTGGTCGAATTGGGTATTTACCGGCGGAAGTTCATGTCGGAATTAATGGGTCCATATATTCGAATTAATGGGTCCATATATTCGAATTAATGGGTCCATATATTCGAATTAATGGGTCCATAATATTCGAATTAATGGGTCCATATATTCGAATTAATGGGTACATATATTCGAATTAATGAGTCCATATAAAAACAAGACGCCATTGGCTGAAATAATGGACCCATTAATTGCGCGAATTTATGTGTCCATAAAATAGCATTTAATGGGTCCATTAAATAAGAATTAAGTCCATCCCGGCCTACCATACACGACGGTGATGAGGCGGTGCATCATCTACAGTGCATCGAATTTTAACACACGATGGTCAGTCCATATCCAAGTGAAGTAATTCATGTGTGCAAGAATATTAAAGCAAATCGCTCGCGGGGTTTGTTTTGATTCTTGAGCACCCCTCTCATAGCGAGTGAATCTAGCCTCCAGGCAAAGCCGTGCTCCAGTCATACGCAAAACCTGTGCAAATATGCCAACGTGCACCTGGGGACGAGGTTCCATTAAAAATTTGTTAAAATGGATTAATGATATTTTTAAATTTAGTTGGTCAAAACGTACATTTTGTACCATTCACATTGATTTCGAAGCGGCAGATCTTGTAGAACACGCCTCCGAAGTTTGGCTGTCTAATGCATTTCCCTAAACTAAAATCCCTTTTTCGCCTTTTTCCTCAAAACGGTGCTTGATATTGAGGACCAACTGTCATGGCGCCCCAATTGAATCAAAACAAACCCCGCGAGCGATTTGCTTTAAGAAGAAGAATGTGCATCTTCGAATATGTGCCAAAAAGTGAGTTAAGTAAATTGCCTCTGGTGACCCTGTAACCGAATGGATCTTAATTTGTAAAGGATTATTGTGTAGAGAAGATTATTACGAACAAAGTGACAACTCCCATAGTTTTTGCACTCAGATATAACCGAGCTACAACGCATTTTGGAATGGGCCATATTTTCGACAAATTGATATTTACTTAACTCACTTTTTGGCACATATTCGAAGTTGCATATTCTTCTTCTTAATATTCTTGCACACATGAATTACTTCACTTGGATATGACTGACCATCGTTTGTTAAAATTGATCTCAAGGTTGGCTACTCTGACCTATACAACAAATCTATGGTTTCACCAAAATCAAAAAAATGTTCAATGTCAGTAATTTGTCTGTAACATTACATAAGAATATACTGACGATATTTGACAACAATCAAACCTAAACCATGTCACCAGTTATAGTAGCTTCATCTTGAATTTCCGAGCCTCATCAGAACGAAGGGGTTGAAAGCAACGTCATGCAGAGGAATGACGAAAATAAACGGATATAAAGGATATATCGGGTGGCCCAAAAAATGACCCCTCTAAGGATTTTCCAATAAATTTAACACTATGCAAGTTGCACTCATATTAGTTTAGGATAATACCCGTATATTTGCGTGTCTAAAATATCAAGGGCCAAGCTTTTATAGTGTTGAAATTATCGAAAAATCCTTAGGGGGGGGGGGGGTCATTTTTTGGGACACCCGATATAAATGGATATAAAGAAAGTGCATAAAATCCGCCGACTTGCAGCATCGCCGAAGCTCGAACTCCGTAGTCGTATGTTTTTAGTCGTAGCATGATAATGTACCCCTTGCATCAAATGATGATGCGGAATTATCGTCTTAGAGTCGGTATCCCAGTCGACAGTCGATGCATTATGTCGATACAACTCGTGTTATTTACAAACCATTACCCGCGGGTCCCATTCATTCTTGATACATGTGTTGCGTTCGATGTGGCCAAGTTTACTTACCAACCATGAATCAGTTGCAAAGTTACCGAAAAAAAACCAGCGAAAGATTGCTACCGTCTTCATGTTATTTAGTGCCCATACGATATATCACTATCTACGATGCAGCTCTTCTCTTCAGGGGACTGCAGTACTGGCGTTAGATTTCTGCACGTTCCTTTCCCATTTTTCGGTGTCAAGTTTGGTTTGGTCAGGCACAGCATTTCCTGACGACATTTCGTGTTATTCGAAACACCACTGACCCCACGTCTTGTCAAGACATATAAGCTCTGCTTGACGACACCCCTCGTTACCTGAGACACAGGCTTTCGGTGTCGATGTAGGTGACACGATAAACTGACCGCTGTAAATGTCTCTTTCGAATTTGACCAACCGTATTGTTGTCGAAGAAATGGTATCCAGACAATCACATCAGCATCCTGAATCACAGGCCCATGAGGTTCAGCTTGTGGGGGTTTTCACGTATAATCGGGGTTCAGAAACCGGACCTGCATGTGTAGTATACAGTCAGGAAGAAAAGAAGCTAGAGTTGCCAGTTGAGTCTGCATGCACACGCTGGAGTCTCCGCCACGCCTCGCATGTCACACTAGGCCTATTGGCCTAAGACATGCACGGCCAATTTTGACCCGCAATACCACATGAAAGAACGAATGTAAGGTTTTATTGATGAAAGTGACGTAAACTGAACCGGAAACTGTTTATTTGATGTATTTTAATCCACTCTGCTTCGCGCAATTTGACTTCCAAAAGTGTCCGAGAATAGGGCACATTTTTCAGTGACGGCGGTCCTATTCTCGGACACCATCCCCATCCCACCATGTCCTCGGACAGTTGCTTTTTGCGGCCAAAATGTCAAAAGGAATGACAGTTTCGTTAGGGCCTACACTGGGCGAAAAAAGCCCTGTCCGGGTCAGTGTGACACCCCAATCCGCGCCCGTGTCTACACCCCAATACGCATCTGAGTGATACCTCTACCCTGATCCGGGTAGGTAGGTCTTTCCGTAGCGTGTTGGTAAGCTGCCCTGCGTATAACGCCTCGTCTTGCCAATTAGTCAATTATCCCGTCTTGGGTGAGGCCTAATCTGGATTATGACAGCTCACAATGGCATATTTGCGCAGTCTTAAATCAGTGAAACCTAATTAAACATGGATTATGACACCTACATTTACCGAGTGTGTTACATTTACTTGTATGTGTACAAGTGGCGTTTCTGAATTATGAACCCATCTCCTCCGAATGCTATAAAGATTCTTGAATTAAAGCAATGTAGATACCGTATATTTAGTGTATGTTAAATGCACTGCTTATCATGACAACTCGTCCCTAAAGCCTTACTGTAGGCCAATAACAAGATGGTGAAAGTCTAATTCAAATAGGATGACGCAGCCAGTTACCGCACGAGATTCTTTTGACATCTCTCAATGCAGTAGTGAGAACGTTCTACTTTATCGCAAAAGTGGAATTTT
>NMRB01003299.1:41118-56762 GCA_002633025.1 Notospermus geniculatus | reverse complement strand
GGGGGCAGATGTCCTAGGGGGGCAGAAGTCCTACGGGGGTAAATGTCCGGGGGGTAGATGTCCGGGGGGCAGATGTCCTAGGGGGGCAGAAGTCCTACGGGGGTAAATGTCCGGGGGGCAAATGACCGGGGGGCAGATGCCCTAGGGGGGCAGAAGTCCGGGGGCAGATGTCCGGGGGGCAAATGTCCAGGGGGGAAATGTCCTGATACCGTTACGATGTATGCTGTTCCTCATTGAGCTGTGAGGGCAGTGGAATCATTGGCTCCTTTCACCTCGGAGGTTCTGGGTTCAAACTCTGGCTGGACTCATCCTTCATCTGATAGAGAGGCAACACTCACTGACAGTGCCACCTTTCTCCAGGCATGCACTCTGGTTTCCTCCTGCTGCACATAAATTCACCTAAAGCTGCTTTTCCATGAGGCATGTCAGGGCTCTCACTGGAGTTTTCAGTAGAACAGGGTCAGAGACTTCTGTGCATTTTTCTTCTGGGGTCAGCCCTCAGAAGTCAGGGGTCAACCATGGTCAGTTCAAACATTGGGTGAATCTTCGTACGTCGCACTGACTCCTGCTGGTTTGTATTGTGCTTCAGACTACACACTTTGTGCGTATTTGACCCGAGACCTCGCGTCATTGAGAGCCCTGCATATATGTGGGCACGGAGGCGGGCGCGGGCAGAAAAAATCATTCCAATGTATTTCCCTTTAGCTGTTTCCACGAAGCGGGTGCAGCTGCAGAGTGGGTGGGCAGGCACGGACGCATTTTTTGAATCGGTCATATAGTGATTTTTTCTGCGCCCGCTTGCTGTCCATGCAGTATTGCATCATCATTTCCTGGGACTTCCCCTGAATTTCTGGGACTTCCCCTGAATTCATGGGAATTCCCACCAATCGAAGACCAACTCCCACGTCTGTGCCCGTTTCGTGGAAACAAGCCCGCACCTGCACCCACACCCATCACTGCCTCTGCATCTGCACCCACCTCATGGAAAAGCAGCTTAGTGCTGCCTAAGTACCAAGAGCTAATAATGTCATATTTGGCACATCAAGTCTGCTCCAGATTCAATCTTTCCACCTATTTATATTTCCTTCTTTTTCAGACCCAGCTCACCGATGTGAACGAAATCATTACTTTGGGCGATCATGCCACTTTAAGTGCAACTGTGCAACTGATAGTGAAACCTGTAATAAAGAGACAGGAGAATGTACGAGTGGATGTGCTGGTGATTTCTGGGGGAAGCACTGCCTCTTGTGTAAGTGGTGACATGCCTCTGGGTAAAAAAGTACCAAGTAAGAAGAAATTTGAAGAGATCCAGGCATTTCACGTAATAGAGGCCCGTCAGCCTATCATTTGACAGTATACTCTGTGGTCAGCTTCATGGAACCTTTTTCAATTGGTTATCTTTCGTAAGGCCAGACTTTTTTATCTTGTTTAGTGAACCCGTTGATGCCCGAAATTCCAAAAACAAAATAAAAATAAATATTTATTTCTGACCATTTAGCAAACCCGCCGACGTTCAAAATCACTCAAAAATAGAAAAAAATAAAATTTTATTTTTATTTTTATTCCGACCGCCGCCCTTCCTGCTGAAAAAATCTAATCAGCTCATGGCATCTAGTGGTGTGAGTAGGAACCAATCACAATCACTGTTTTATGTACGGTCTGTCATAGTTACATGTAGAACAATAAAGATTTATTTTGAAATGAAATTATATTTTTATTAGCTCACCTGTGGTGAGCTTACAATGGTTGTGCGTCTGTCGTTGGCCGTTAGCAGGGCACGTTTCGTAACCGCTGAAGCTATTGACCTGAAACTTGGTACATATATACCCCTAGGTCAGATGACCTATGACAACAAGTTTCGGTACGATTCGCTTCTTGGCTTGGCCACCAGGTGGCTAAAACCGAAAACACAAAAAGTGCAATAACTCCTGAACTAATGACAGGATCATCTCCAAATTTTTATCATAGGTGTATCTAATGAGGATAAATAACATATATAACGGATTTGTGATTTGACCTACTTTTCAAGGTCACAGAGGTCAAAGTTCAAAATTTTGCCTTTTGGTGGCACGTTTCGCAAGTGCTTGGGCTATTGACCTGAAACTTGGTACGTATACACCCCTATGCCAGATGACCTATGACACCAAGTTTCGGTCCGATTTGATTCTTGGCTTGGCCACCAGGTGGCCAAAACCAAAGCTCAAAGCCTAGTAACTCCTGAACCGTTAACTGGATTGTCTCCATTTTTTTGTCAGAGGTGTATCTAATGAGGATACATGACATTATGAAAAGAGTTTTTGATTTGACCTACTTTTTACAGTCAGAGGTAAAGTTCCATTTTAGTGGCATGTTTCATGGCTATATGGCCCTATTCTAACATGGTGTGATCATCTATGTGTACTGTAGAGCAAATTTTTGTCCAATTGGAATGCAATTAGTGGTTACATGTACGTACCAGGCAGCCATCTTGGAAAATCGACTTTGGCATGTCATAAATTCTCAAGCTAGAATGTTTTGACCTTGAAATTTTGACCGTAATCATGACACTGGAACTCACGGCCTGGAGCATTTTGATTTAACATTTGTCATTTGTTCTTCTGGTACGTTCACACAGGTGAGCACATGGTCCATGGACCATTTCATTTCTTCCTCCGCTGTGTTTGTTTTACAGAATGCTTTTGTGAATGGAGAAAATAAATTTTTAGATTTTATTTTTTTCCCGACCACCTCCACAAACCTCGGGAAATCAAAGTGCGCAAAACAAGGTATTAAAAAAAATCTGGCCTAATTGGTTATCTTCTGCAAGGTATGAACAGTTCTGCCTGTTGGGGTCAAATATTTTTGAACAACAGTTTTAAGAATGCAGAATAATTAGCTGGATATTGCTGGTGATAGCATACACCTTGAAATGTGTTTGCATTTGTGACTCGGCACAGCAAAATGAGTCAGAAGTCGCACTGAAGGTGACACCAGACAACAACTACAGAAATCGACAAAGTCAGATTTCACAATGGGCAGACAATCCTGAAATCATTGAACCGTTGTTGTCACCTTGGACATGTTGGGTCTTCTACTGTGCGCATTCCGACTCATTTTGTCGTGCCGGGTCACATTTTGTTTGGGCGTTTTGTTTAACAATTGTTCCTTTTCTTCAGCCTCTAATTGTAGTTACAATGATGCAGAGTCATGTTGGTTTAATGGAAGGACAACATGTACTGGACTGTATTATGTGGGCAAAAGGAAAATTAGCAAGAGTGGACACAAATGCAGGGACTGGACACGGGCAGGTGGTTCATTCACAGATGAAAAATTTAAACGCTTGGATGGCTCAAGGTCTGCTGCGAAGAACTACTGTAGGGTTTTAAAGCATAATGATGGTTACCAGCCATGGTGTTATTTGCTTGATGGATCGTGGCAACATTGTAGTGTACTACCTTGTCGTAAGTCATTGACATAAATTATTTTTCATATCATATATGATTATCACAATTATTGTCATTACAAGACAAATCCAGTGTTGGTTGTTGTCTTGGCCAGTGTGGTCATGCTTGTTTCTCAGAGTGAATACCACCTTTTTGGGTGGAACCTTCAAGATCCCATTACCTTGTGTATAAACAGTACATTTTCTGAATGGCTTTCCAATGCAAGTTTGTTTCCAATTGGCTATGAGTAAGCTGCAAGCCATACCGATACTTTAAAGTTCAAGCTGTATAAAGGCCAATTTACATGGTGCGATTTGGACGGATGTCCGAGACAGATGCGATTTTGTCATCCGACATGATTCTGTTGGATCGGAAATTCTGTATACATGGTCCGATTTATTCATCTGTCAATACGGAGTGACTCATTCTTCATCAAGCGTGCCAAGTATATATATGACCTTCAATGCAGCCACCTGATTGGCAAACTCGTCCCCAGTGGGTTTACGTTCCTACAACACCACTGGAAAGGGCTGACGACTTCAGGAATACTGCGCATGCGCGATATACTAATTAGGCCTACATGTATGTAGGCCTATCTCAAGCCGCCCGGCTGAACCAACAATCGACAATGACTGGTTCCGATTCCTCTGGGTACGAGATTGCCTGATTGGCCGAGTTCATGCGTCCTTTGTCCAACATCGGAAGAAAATAGAACATCCATCTTGTGCATCCGACGTTGCAAAGGCCATAAAATTTTGTCATATGTGCAGTTTACACCAACTGATTTGGATGTACGATCATGTCGGATCGGACAGTCAGATGTAAAAAAAGTATCGTGTAAATTGGCCTTGACAGAATTTGACTCTAAAAGGGATCTTTGGCTGCCAAGTCACTCATAATTCTACATTAAGTTGAATATAATGTCTGCTTTGTTCACAAGCAGAAGACAGGATGTATTTATAAACTATGCTCTTGTTGCTTCTTTCTTTACTTGAATCATAAAACTGAGATGGTTACTTTCAATGTTAGGCGTTGTCAGATTTCCAATATGGCCAACAGGGCCTCCATCTTGCTTTTCATTTTAAAGGTTCCTTTCGATTTTTGGCTTTGTTGGATTTCCAACACTTTACATTTAACTGTCAGATAAACCTGACAAAACAGACAGTGCCTTTATGAGCACCAATCTTTCTTGTAGCTTGTCCAGATTATCGATTTGGTCGAAATTGTGATGATGAATGTCGATGTTATGATGTTGATGAAGTCTGTGATCATAAGACAGGGGCATGCCCCAAGAAGGGTTGTTGGAAAGGAGGTGGTGGAACTGACTGCAAATCTGGTAAGTGACCATTGAAGCATTTAAAAATAATTATTTGATTGCCAAAATTTCCATTCTGTACAGAAAAAATTTATTGGAAAATTGGCCTCTATTTAAATTCACTTAAAGAATTCTGTGACACTGGTGTCTTGTGTGAAACTGGTGTTTTATCACATGAAGGTTACCATGGTTACCAGTATTTTGCTTTGGTGTGGCTAATATATCGCCCTCTCCACGTTTCCTTGAACTCTGCCCATTCTGTCTCCTTGGGTGTTCCGGGGAGATTTTCCATCTCAATATTCCCTAAAACCTACACAATGACTGGTGGTAGAGGCAGTACCGGTACTAGTATTTCTGAAATACCCTGTATACTTACATAGGTTTCCTATGGATGACAAAAATTCTGTACTTGATATGGTCTATTGTTTAAGCTTGCCCTGATGGAAAGTTTGGAATCAGCTGCAGTTACACTTGTCATTGTAAGGATAAGGCTCGCTGTGACAAGACAACAGGGAGATGTCATTGTAAGGATAAGGCTCGCTGTGACAAGACAACAGGGAGATATCCATATGACTGTGCCTATGGATGGAGTGGGGAAGCTTGCCAGATAGGTAGGTATGGCTGAATCGGTTAATGTCGTCCTGGGTACACCTTATTATTACCCAGGGTAATCCTGGGTAATCCTTTTTGTTACCCAGGATCGTCCTGGGTACAAATAAGGTACCTTAACATTACCCAGTTTTAAAATCCGTGCCATTTTCCACCTGCACCCGTGGTTGTGGTTCATGCGTTCACATTCTCGCTGGCAATTGCCCCTCCCAGTGCATGTCATGGTGTCGCGTGCAAGGCACTTCAATTTCGCATCAACTTGGACACCTGCTTTCAACTTGTGTCTACCATTACCGACAACACCAGATTTTTCTTCAGCTCTCTTCCTTTTGAAACGAACATTCCATCCCTATAGGATGGAATAGATTGCAAATACGCCTGTAAATCGCAGTCTTTAACCCGAGATGCCATTCTGACAGCTGCTGACAATCACCACGTCAAAATGCACGTGTAAAAATTCGTGGCGGGCTAGAATAAGATAGTACCGTTGCTCGAGTGCAGGGGGAAAATGGCGCGGATTTCAAACTGGGTAATGTTAAGGTACCTTATTTATACCCAGGATCGTCCTGGGTAACAAAAATGATTATCCAGAATACCCAGGGTAATAAAGAGGTGTACCCAGGACGACATTAACCGATTCAGCGTAGGTATGGCATTCACACTGTAAATGTACCTTGTGCAGCTGGTCTCGATGAATGGATGAGGCCGACATTAGCTGCAGTTTTTAGCTCAGCTGACCAAAGGTCAGCGGAGCTAGTCATATGTATACTGAGTGGCGTCCGGATGTGTGTGTGTCTGTGTGGCGTCCGTTAAACTGGCACGTTTTGCAACCGCAAGGCCCAGGGTCATGAAAGTGGGTGGAGGGGTAGGCCCTAGGAAGGACTCGAAACAGGACCAAAGATTTTTGCGATTTGACCCATATTATGCCCCCCAGGGAGCAATTTGCGCAAAACGAAATATCTCAATATCTCAGCACCTGTGATAAATATGTCGACCAAAAGTGATGGAATAGATAGGTTGATATTTTCTACATCATTTCAAAGGGAAAATAATGTCAGATCTGTCCACCAGGGGGTGCTATTCAACAAAATCAAAAACAGGGGTATTTGAATTTCCCGCACTTCAAAGTTCCCAGAGTGACTCTGTACCTGGTGTCCTGTCCACCTATATGTAGCCAGTGGTAACACTGAGGCTGGACTGATACTATGTTGAACCTTAGCTGACAAAATGGCCACTGTGCTTTTCATCACTTGAGAAGTTCAAGGTGCTGTTATATCATGACTATCTTTCATCAGGTAAGGTCACATACTTAAACTCATTTTTTTAAGTGGGGTAACAGTCTCAATGCCTAATTGGTAACTTAGATCATTGAAATAGGTAGATTTGAACAGTCTAGTAGGCCTAGTGGAGCATGCATTGACACAAGATGATGATCAACCTCACCACCATGATTCATGGCATGAACTAGTGCTGTGGTCTCACTAAACAGTGGGCGGGCATCCAGGCAACCGAGTAGCTTTACCCTGTTTATACTTCATATGTTGATATTCATGTATGTTGATATTCATGTCATAGCAAGGAACTACGCCTGGCAAGGTTTTATGAATTATGGACCGGTTCCCATCCATTAACCCCTTACCACCGTGTGGGTGTCATTAAGATCTATCTCGATTCACCAAGAGTTGCAGGCCTATTATCTGGTATTAACCCTTCCTCACCTGTGACCCAGTAGGTCTCATAATGATAATGATAGCTATCTCAATTCATAAGTGATATATTTAAACCCCTTCCCACAAAATGGCTCTGATATGATACAACATGTATCATCTCGATTCATGAAGTCATATTAACCCCTTCCCACCCAATGGGTGTAATACGCCATCCAGAGATA
Source organism: Notospermus geniculatus (assembly GCA_002633025.1). NCBI lineage: Eukaryota > Metazoa > Nemertea > Pilidiophora > Heteronemertea > Lineidae > Notospermus > Notospermus geniculatus. Next base: position 49,525 of record NMRB01003299.1, on the reverse strand, counting down.
TTAACCCCTTCCTACCCAAGTGGTCTGATGAGATATCTTTTTGGATTCATGAAGTGATATTAACCCCTTCCCACCCAATGAGTGTAATACGATATCTATCTCGATTCACCAAGCGATATTAACCCCTTCCTACCCAAGTGGTCTGATAAGAGTCACGGTCTGATAAGATTTTCGATTCACGGAGTGATATTAACCCCTTCCCACCCAATAGATGGAATACTATATCTATCTCGATTCAATAAGCGATGTTAACCCCTTTCTACCCAAGTTTCGATTGATGAAGTGATATTAACCCCTTCCCACCCAATGGATGTAATACTATATCTATCTCGATTCACCAAGAGATATTAACCCATTCCTACCCAAGTGGTCTGATAAGATATCTTTTTTTGATTCACAAAGTGATATTAACCCCTTTCCACTGAACTGATTTCCACGAGGAACGCTTTGCTTGCTAATCATTAAAAAGGCACACTATTCCTACTTCGTTTCCCCTCTTTCAACCTCTTGAGTTGGCAGGTCATAGTCAGCTGAGCGCAAGGCCCATGGGCCTCTTGTTCCAGGGTTGGCATGTTTGTCCTCTTTTACTTGCAGGGAGTCCACTTGATGTTAAGCCTAGGTCACAAATCCACCGTCCCGTACGATTTTCCCCACCCAGCGGCTTGCCATGGATTTTAGAGACAGTATGGGTCCATTACGATTTTCATTTTCATGTTCATTTTCATTTTCATTTCTACGGTTTTCATTCCCTGGGGATCAGGGGCAATCTGTCTGTTTTTACTCGCCGTATGGGCCCCAGAGTGGATATGTGACGGGGGCTTTACCACTAACTTATTTTGTCAAGGAGAACTAGGCTAGAGGTACACCCATCTCAGCACCCAAGAAGACATGCTACAAAAATCTCATTGCAGTATTATTTCCAAAGCAACTTTCCTTGTAATTATGCAGGTCAAGGGTCAATCAAGTGTGTAATGATTGGTTTGTGTCACACATACATGTACCGGTACAACAATATGTGACCCGCTCTGGCAAAAAGCAGGCACTTGTCGCAGGTGATCATCATTGGTCATCAGTTTACTCAACTATCTATCACTGCTGCCCACTATTGTAAACCTGCAGAGATGTACATTTCAGCTCTTGTGTTGTAAGGTTGTTAACCCTTTCCTCAGTTGCAACATGCGCCTACTTTTGCTAGATTGGGTCACATAAGTATATTCATTCTGTGTCCTTTCTCTTGCTTTAGGTAATGGAGCGTATGGAAAACGTGCTTCTCAGAGCTCAACCTATTCATGGGCTTATGCTGACAAAGCTATTGATAATGATCCAAACCCCAACTTCAGTGATGGTAAATGCTCACGCACTAATAGGGAAGATAAGCCGTGGTGGCGTGTGGACCTCGGACATCGTCATCGGCTGCTTAACCTGACCATCTATAACCGAGACTGCTCCAGGTGTGATGGTAAGATCATGAAGTGTGTCACCTGTGTTCCCTTGCCTTGGGGTGTCATTCCATTTGACAGATTCTACAAGTCATGTTACATGTACATGTACGGTATATGCAAACTCCCAGCTGTCAGAAAAGCCTGTCACAGTATTTTTGTTTCACACAAACAATCAGTCTTTGCATTAGAATGTCTCCTATAAACAGGACAGGAGGTTTATATGCCAATTGCTTTAAACATTGAGCTGTTAGCTTTAATTTGGTTTGTTATAGACAAATCCCAAATTGACGTAAACGAGAAATATCTGCGCACTTCCGCCGAAATTGCAAACAAAACCTTGGTCTGAAACTGAATGTGACGTAGCGAACCCCATGACAGTGACTTTGATGACGTTGCGTCAGAGTTGACCATTGCTGGATCATGGATTGCATCACGTCAACTGGTTTCAGGTCGAGGTTGTGTTTGCGATTTCGGCGGAAGTGCGCAGATCTTTGAATTCGAGAATCGTCTGTCGGCTCTTTTGATCATATTGGGTGACTTGTATGTAAGGTAGGAGGAAACTGGAGCCCGGGAGGAAAGCTGTTTATATATGGTCTTCCTCTCTCCATCGCAAATCCTGCCGTGCGTTTTCAAGTTGCAGATGATTAGCAGACCTACTGCATCATTTACCTCTTTTGGTTCTTTACAACTGACAAATGCTTCCATTCTTTACAGAAGACCGTTTGAAGAACATCAAAATCTGGATGACAGACACAGACAGTGTACCAACCGATGACAATAACTTGTGCTTTCAGTTCAGTGGGGGTACAGGTATCCCTAGTTCTGGCAGTAAGATTTTTCACTGCACAAAGCCAGTTATTGGACAATACCTTTTCATCCAACTGCAGTACAATCGAGCTATTTTGAACCTCTGTGAAGTCAAAATTCATGCCTACCAATACAATGGTAAGTACACTGTATCTCACTGCTCATTCATCCTATCAAGATAACAATTTTTCTCAAATTTTGAATATACAGTGGTAGAACTACATGTAGAATTAGTTTTGAATTTTCATACTTTTTCCTGTGATGTCTATTTAAGCAGACAGGCTCAGCCTTGAAAATTACTTTCTTTTGCACCTGGTTTACCTTTCTCTGTAAGATGTTGAAATATCACCTTATATTAATGTTTTGTATCATTTTTGGTAATTTCAGAATCCCTTTATTGATATGGTGTACTTTCCTCGAAAATTTCAGAATGGGAGACTTTCCTGCCGTCAGAGACCACCACAAGTTAGCAGTCCAAGAACGTCATGAAATTTGGCGTCACAGGGCAGAAATGCACGCCATAACGTCATCCATAATGACGTGGGCGCTGTGGCTCACGCACTTGACGTCAAATTTCATGAATTTTGTGACGTTCTAGGACTGCCAACAGGCGGCCTCTAACGGCAGTAAAGTCTCCCACTCCTTTACTAATGTACTGGTATTATACCTTTCTTCTGAAAAATGTCTGGGTCATCATTAATTGTACTGTTTCTTTCATTTCTAAAATTTCAGATTGCCTTTATAAAACACACGGACCAAATTGTAACTTGAAGTGTCAATGTCAGAACCCGTCCGAGACATGTAATATCGTCACAGGACGATGTACCTCTGGATGTAACAACTTGTATGCTGGTGAAAACTGTGAAATAAGTAAGTAATGTATGTTATGTGATGTGTGAGGTTGCATTGGAAAGTCCATCGGATGTCGCATTTGAAGAATGTTAATGGCCCTGGTGAACCCACACAGTTCAATGGTTGAACTGAATTTCATGAGATGTAAACAGTAGCAGACGAATACACAGGTACATGTAATCACCAGCCTTTGTTGATCATCTGGCAAAATGCAACAGGTTTTCCTATGCTGCCTATGTCTGGATTTGCATCCCGGGGTCTGTTGTCTATTTTAGTGTGTTTGATTTCTTGCACCGGCCAGGCACTAGCACTTTCTCAGACATGCGCATTGGAGGCCAATGCGTTAGACACGAGTAATGTGTCATGGCGGATGCGCTCTGATTGGCTGATTGTCCGCCATGACACTTACTCATGTCTAACATGAGTAAGTGCACGCCGATGTACATGTGATGTATGCGAGGGCTGCGTGACATCATGCTTTGCATGCTGGGATACTCCCCGAAGTAACCGGCTCAGGGGGTAGGGTTAGTAGTGCCTGGCACGACAGGCCCGACTCGAAGAACTTCTGGCAAATAAAACGCTGGCGTGCCAGGCCGGTGTAAGCACGAGTAAGAAATAGAACACGCTATTTAATGATCAGTTACAATGATGAAGTCTTGTAGCTGTACAGATGAAAATTCGAGGTGAAAAAATTTTTCTTGCTTGTGATAGGATAACACGTCTTCCCAGTTACAAACTGTCTGGAGTTCTCTCTCAAGTGAAGAAGCCCCTTTATCCTGCCTCCGAACCGTAGAGTAGAACCTCCCTTAGCGGACACCTCTGTCAGCAGGACACCTCTCTGTTAAGGACACCAAAATTCAATCCCAAACTGGGTGTTCTACATGTATTCATTTTGACGTCTGTAATTGGGCAGCTCTCAATTCAGGACAGCATCTGACAGTCCCAAAGGTGTCCTTAACAGAGAAGTTCCACTGTAGTGAGATACCCGCGTGACAAACTATGCTGTGCGGTGGTGCTGCCATCGATGGACCCGTCGGGACGTCATTGATGTCATTTAAAGCCATACAATCACGAGAGCTACCGTCGCCGTCGATTCACATTTTGGTTCGAACAAAAATGTGAGAAAGTTTCTTAGCAAAAGTTAGATGACGAAAAACAAGTGTTGTGGTTAGAGTTGATCATCAATCAGATTATTTCACATGGAAGCATGCCACTTTCATGTGACTTTCTTAACGAGTGTTCGAACAAAAATGTGAATCGACTGCTGCGGTAGCTCTCGTGATTGTATGGCTTTAAACTGTTGACGTTGCGTCATGAAAAAGTGACCAGTACATTTTTCTACAGGAATAATGAGACAAAAACGTTGCTTTTATCGCCAACCTATCTCTTCAGTTTAAGGAAAAAAGCAAGGGGATTAAAGAAATTTTCATCTGCTACAGGATGATTTTAATCATCCTGTAGCAGATAAAAATTTCTTAAAAGGTTTACCAACACAAACACAAACCGGTTATTTTCATGCCAGAAATAAATGGAAATAACATTAGAAAAAAGAAACTTCGGTCACATCGCTCGCAGCGCCATGTCGTGATGTTAGTTCCGCAGGTTCCTCATTGCCAGTAATGGGCCCCTTGGATGTATTTATCCTGTGGAAGAAAAATTCAAGCAAATGACTCCAAGCTGATTGAAAACCGTCTTTCATTTTTAGTGTTACCCAGTATGAAGCAGAAACCGACGCGGAAAAGCCACACCCAAAACTCCATCACTGTCAGTTGGCCTGCGTGGAATGAGAGACTCGACAATGGCGGAGGTCCAGTGACAGCTTATAAGTTACAGTACTCTGAACGTGGCACATCAGTATGGACTGACACTGATTTCATGACTGGATTGCAACGCACCGTGACAGGATTGAAGGGCTACACTTTCTATGATTTTCGTGTTATCCTCCGTTGGCAGGCGGACAGCACGACCAGCAGCAAAGTCGGTCCAATTCCTGGTCCTGAGGCTGTTAGGACGATGAGAACAAGATGTCTAGGTGGGTAACATTAGTTAATTACTTCTTAGTTGTCAAACCACCATTTTGTGTCCCTCCCATTTAACCCTATCACTGTCAGTGGCTATTTTGTTTAAACTACCTAACAAAATCCTGAAATCTTACAGAAACCCTGTCACATAAGTATTTTTTGGGAATCACATTTCGTCCCAGCGGGGGGACATTCGCTATGTCTCCCGACAATGAGGGCAACATTTTTTTATCTCACACCGAAAGTCCATTATAGGGATGGTGCAGAGAAAGGGTTTGTGAATATAAGAATACAGTTTTCCCAGCCGTGGGACATATCGTGAAATGTCCCACGTTTGTGCCTATAAGACTCAGCCGTGGGACATATCACGATATGTCCCCCTCTGACGTCACCAAACATGGGACATGTCGTGATATGTCCTATGTTTGGTGATGTCAGAGGGGACGTGATTTGGCCAGTGGTATCCAAGGAAATTTACTTGAGGTGTCCTGATGTCCTGAAGGAAAATCTACAGGATTTTTTCCTACCAACACAGTGAACACACTGTTAGAAATTATTAATTTTACAGTAGTAATTTTGCAGTAATTTTACAGAAAGTGCCTGCAGCAGAGTCCCCAGCACTTCTGTAAATTTACATAATTTTTTTATGGTATGATTCATGTTTTCCTGTATTGGTTGGACTCCCATTGGACATCCCATTATGATGTCTTCTGAGAGCAGTATGAAATATAATTTGGTCAGCCTCCAGTCAAGTCTCTGTTAACATTTATTTAAGTCTGTAGTTTTACAGATCACTCTGTAATTTTACAGATCCAGTCCTGGGGACTCTGCTGCACAGATTTTCTGTAAAATCTTCTGTTATTTCTAACAGTGCACCTACACTGGTAGGATTCTTACAAGAAATTATACAGAAAGTTTCATACTAAAAAACTTGTATTTATGTATTTGTATATATTTGTACAGAAGGCCTCCGACCCTTTACAATTTTCGAACAATGTCTAACAAAAGGTTCCCATACACAGAGAATAGCACAACTTAGTTAGTACCGGTACCAGTACTTGAATTATTTCTTTATGGCGTTTGGGTCCGCTGGTTTGGTCTCTCTTTAAGATCTCCATGTATGAATATGGCTCTTTTTGCAAATGATTAATGTGGTTAATGACAACAATCTGTAAAAGGAATGTAAGTTGGCCTAGCTGCCGGTGGCAAAAAGCCTTTAGCATGTTGAGAATGTCTAGCTTGGAATTGTGTAGCGATTCAAGAAAAAAACCAGCCAAACTAAGTGGGTTGGTTTGAGGTAATGCATTGGACCGTGAGTTTTGCTCATTAAAACTCGTTGCATTTAACGCCTGTATGAACTTATAGACGAATCTCAAATTGACATACGAATGACAAAAAGCTGTGCACTTCCACCGAAATCTGCTGAAGAGTCGACCCTAGCTGAATTAGAGCGAGGTTCTGGTTGAGATTTCCCTGGAAGCTGTGCACAGCTCATGCTGATTTCAGAATTGTCTATCAGCTATATGCATGAAAACTTCAGGGCTTAAAGTATCTGATATGTTTGGGTTAAATGCCTTTTCACTATGAAAGCTCATCACATTGACCTCACTATCCATCCTATTCTAGTCTGATTGAAATGTTTTTCAGTTATACCACATCTTTTTCAGCTCCCAAAAGTGGGCCAGTTATTTCACCCAGCAAAGGACGTATTCAGGACATGACAGCCTGGCCATCCAAGATTGCCCTGGATCTTACTTGGCAGGTAGACATACATGTACCTGTATTTATCATTTCAACGGCCCCAACCTTGGTTTCTATGGAGATTTCTTGAAAACTTATCTGATTGGTAAATTTAAAAAACATGTGACTGGTTGCAAATGAAACCAGATATAATGTATAAGTATGAATAGGCAAGTTTCTAAGAAAACTCCATAGAAGCAAAACTACTAGGAAATGTGGGGGCAATGAAACGATCGGTAAAGTGATAATCGAGGGGGTGGGGCAGTGTGTAAAAATATTGATTCAGCAGAGTTTTAAAAGTGTTGGCCCGAAAGCCGAGTACCAGGTATGGCATAACTAGTTCTGTACACAACGTTGGTGAATTCAGCAGGAGGAAACAAGAGAGCACGGAGAAAACCTCTGCTAAGAGAGTTGCCCTCTCTATCACAAGGGCGGGTCGTTCCAAGTGGAGGTCAAACAGGGAACCGCTGAGGTGACGAAGATGCTTCCATTGGGCCACTCCGACAACAGTGGTCCCTTCCATGGATGCATGGAAGTGGCTAATAGCCTACCTTTTATTAGCTCACTCGTGAGCTTTTACCATCCTGCGGTGTCCGTCGTCGTCGTCGTCCGTCGTCGTCGGCGGCGTCGTCCGTTAGCAGGGCACGTTTCGTAACCGCTGGAGCTATTGGTCTGAAACTTGGTACATATATACCCCTAGGTCAGATGACCTATGACACCAAGTTTCGGTCCGATTCGATTCTTGGCTTGGCCTCCAGGTGGCCAAAACCAAAACCACAAAAAGTGCAATAACTCCTGAACTAATGACTGGACGCAATGTTCCCGGAACGCCGCGTAGCGGCGCCAATGCGCAGCACGCAGACAGCAGATGTGGAACACCGTCACCGTTTTGTTATATAGTTCTGGCAGCGGTGTCTAACTTCAGTGTCCAATATCTCGCATACGGTGTAATTTTTAGCACTTTCAACTGGTGGAATGAATATATGGTTGAATTAATGGCCCACAATTAGAATTTTTTTGGAAAATGAACTTATAGGTAATTAATTAAGGAGGATTTAATGAAATTGTACCTGAGGTGATGACGTCATAATTGACCGCCGTCTCAAGTAGATGTATTCGCCCTGATGTCGCTAAGCACACCATAGTAACGTTATGAATGATTATGACGTCATAATCAAGAGTCCTAAAATCTCCCGTTGCCATGGTTGCGCTCCAGTGCAGTTCTCCAGCGTGGCGTCATCAAGGCAGGGCGGCGCGCCACAAACCCAGTGACGTCATCTAGGCCTGACGTCAACTTCGTCAACTATTGTTCGTCAAAACTTCGTCGCCCCGTCCCTGTCGGTTGGTTTGCATCGGGTTTTTCATCGTAGCCGTTGAAAAACCCGATGCACATAGTTGTTACACATCATTTCACGTCCGCCAAACGTCAGGCGAAATTGATTTAGGCTACATTTAATTCAACATATAAGATTCACAAAAATGTTACCAATAAAGGCCTAACATTGCCAAAGCCTAATTCTCGAATTCTGGTTCCGTTTACTCTGG
>NMRB01003299.1:21578-37334 GCA_002633025.1 Notospermus geniculatus | reverse complement strand
CTGTACCAGTCTGATAATCAGCTGATAATCGCTTTTCGAAAACAAGTTAGTCCATTCTGCTCGGCCGTTTCACACATGTGAAGTTCAAAATACACAGGTCGCGCGAGGTGCACTTATCATGGTATGGTGAAGACATTCCCCTTTTCCGTGTAATCTGTGTGGAAATTGTCTGTAAATAGCCCAGGCTACAGTGAAATAATATTTACTTATTATGCAATGTGTTGTTAGTGTTGGGGCCCGTCCGTGTTGCACAGTCTGGTGGGCAGCAGTGCTTCAACTCAATCAACTGCTGCCTGAACTGATGACTCGCCACACACGACACGAGACTGTGTTGTGCATTTCGCCCCCAATTCTTAAATGCATAATATCGTAGAGAGTACATGCTTTCGCTGCTTTTAAGAGAGAACGTTGCTTTTCTCTCTTAAGGTCGATCTATAGTCATTGGGTTTTCCCCCAGACAATCACATTCCAAGCGACCCACTGAAGTGAAACTGAATGAATCATCATGAATAATAATTGCCTCAACTCTGTTCGCCAATTTTAGGCCGCGTTAGCGCTGGAATAGATTTTATTGTTNCTATGCCAGGTGTTGTGTTAAGTCCGTTTCATGAACTCCCTCATCCCAAGATGATTTAATGGCCATTTGCCAGTGCAGCTTTGTCTTGTCATAGTCTTGTCTTTTTCTTACTCATAGTCATGTTATGTTTGTAACCTTTTCATCCAGGGCCTGGAATTCCAGCAAACCTTGAAGTCGACAAGAAAACCTCGGAAAGTTTCCGTTTGACTTGGCAGAAACCCGTAGTACCATTTGTGGATTTAACTGGTTGTAAAGTGAGTACTGAGTGACTGTCCTTGTCCCCCCCCCCAAGCCGTAACATTGAATTGAGGATCAAGTGCCAAATACAGCATTATTGGCTCTCTATACAGTATTGGGTGAATAAATGTGCAGCAGGAGGAAACTGGAGTGGAGTGATTATGAGTGGTCCACACAACTTAAGGAGCATATTGAATTCCACTTGTTCAGACCACTTTACTTGGTCCTGAACCTCAGCAGTGACATGCACTGCACCATTCCAACAACCCAGGATTCCCTATGGCCCAACCATTGGTACGTTGGCCTGCCGGCTGGAAAATAGTTAAGAGTGAGCACAGCCGTTAGTTGGAAGGGTGACCGGTGCATACAATACTGTGACAAGTTTGACACCGTTACAAAATGTGCCAATCTTTTTCCTTGCTCAAATTGACTGCTTCCAATTTTCAGATTGTCTGCTACCTTGTGGACTCTTACGACCCAAGCGTCACCATCAACACAAAAAAACCTGTGAACGAGTTCACTCCCAATAAATGGATTACATCAAAACTTATCGAGGGGTTAAGCCAGGCCACTCAGTATAACTGCAGTGTTACGGGACTTGGTAACAGGGGTTATGGAAAAGCTGCATGGAAACTCTCCTGGACCATACCAAGTACGTGGTGAACTGTTCTCAAAAGAAGTTGCAGTGAATTGTTCTTGAAGGAAGTTGTTTGCAGTGTGAACTACTCTTGAAGGAAGTTGTTTGCACTGTGAATTGTTCTTGAAAGAAGTTGTTTGCAGGTGTAAATTGTTCTTGAAATAAGTTTTTTTGCAGTGTGAATGTTCTTGAAGGAAGTTGTTAGTGGTGTGAACTGGTCTTGAAAGAAGTTGCATGTGGTGTGAACTGTTCTTGAAGGAAGTTGCTTATGGTGTGAACTGTTCTTGAAGGAAGTTGTTTGCAGTGTGAACTGTTCTTGAATGAAGTTGTTTGCAGTGTGAATTGTTCTTGAAAGAAGTTGTTAGTGATGTGAACTGGTCTTGAAGGAAGTTGCTTGTGGTGTGAACTGTTATTGAAGGAAGTTATTTGCAGTGTGAATGTTCTTGAAGGAGGTTGCTTGTGGTGTGAACTGTTCTTGAAGGAAGTTGTTGTGTAGTGTGAACTCTTCTTGTATTATCTTTTTCTTGACGTATAATGAAGATAAGTTCATGGTTTGACCGGTCAGATAATACCAGCATTATATTTAGTATTTTCTTTCAGGACTTGACATAACCGATGAGAAGTTTGTGAAGATCAAGTCTCTTGAAACAACAGACCACACAATCACAGTTCACATTCCATCAGCTAAAGTTTTTGCTGCTCCAGTTAGGTAAGGTTGGAAATTGTTAGCGTGAGCAGTTAATGGGGAACCCGCTCACCGACAGGTCGGCGCTGCGAGCGATTGTACCGAAACAATGTCATTGACGTCATTTTAGGTGTTGACGTTGCGTCATGAGAAAATGACCTGTACATTTTTCTACAGGAAAAATGACACAAAAGACGTTGCTTTTATCGCCATTGTATCTCTTCATTTAAAAAAAAGGAATGAGATTAAAAGAAAATTTCATCTGCTACAAGATGATGTAAGTTTTATTGTTGGGCAACCAACACAAATGGTTTATTTTCACACCAGAAATAAATAGAAATAACGATAGAAAAAAAGAGACTTCGGTACAAACGCTCGCAGCGCCACGTCGTGATGTTAGTGTGCGGTTCCTCATTAGGTGGCAGGTGTGTACTGATCTGTAATATGTCCCTCGCACTGACATTCCACTCAAACAGGTACACTCCCTGAGATTGTCGGGTGTTCACTGCCTTTTGCTTTTCAGTTCGTTCCTCATCGGCGTTGAAGATAAAACTCGTCAGCGCCAGAAACGTGGCGCCGTGGCTGTCACCGAGGGCTTGAACTTGTCAGATTACCACACAGCCAAAAACAACGGCCTCCACTGGTACNGATGTTGATGTGCCAGTGCCGGTGGTGATGTACTCTCATCGGCGCTGAAAGTGCCGGTGCCGATGATACCCAGATGCGCCGATGCTGGTGGAAAACATTAATAATTGTCGATGTGCCGGTGCCGGTGGTGGTGATGTATTGTCTATCGCATCGGCGCTACATACAAGTGCCGGTGCCGATGATACCAGCATTGGCGGAAAGGACCGAACCACAACCATTTATTCGCCTCCGCTGGAACTATTTTTTCAATGTAGTGAATATTCAAGTCAGGCCATTGATATATGATTAACCTTGGCACCATGAATTTGTGTTGTGGTCTCACTAACCAGTGGGGCATCCAGGCAACCCAGTAGCTTTACCCTGTTACCTGGAGCTATGTTGATATTCATATCATCTTCTACTGCAGGCACATGTAGGGCTGCAGTATCATTGGAAACACTGCTATTTTACTTATGTGCCTTAAAGTCATGAAATTAGTTCGAGGACAGTTTTCAGGCTAGAGCATGTGCCTCCAATTTAACTGAATTACACCTAAAAATCGATATTGTCAGCTGAGCGTATCGCCCATGGGCGACTTGTTAATGAATATCTTTGTGACGGGGCTTTTGTCACATATCACAATCATTAGGCCCTACATCGCCAGTGACAGTGAGGGGTTAATCCGTTTTGTCCCCTAGGGTCGTGTGAAGGGTTTATTTGTCCCTCTTCATGTATGCCACAAACCACAACGGAAATTTTGACACTGGTACGGATTATTGTTATGTTATCGAAAAAGAACAATGTGTGTTTCAAGAAATAATTTTCCACTAAAAGTCACAAATGTAGAGAAATCACATATGACGATGTGGTTTGGTCGTCATATTCACTTTCCAATTTTTTTTTCTTTAGCAATTTAAGCCACAGCTGGAGTATGCCTATGAAGTATCGCAGAGAAGTGAAAACAGAGGAAAAAATCGATTCAAGAATATTGTTGCATGTGAGTGATATCTAGAAATCCCTTTTGGGTTATTCTGGTCCCGGATTACTCCTTCTGGATGCTCCCCTGTGCAATGGATGAAGAGCATCCACAACTAACTTCCATGTTGACACTGATGCCAGCGGACCGAGGATTTGGGAAAAGGGGGCGCCTTCTGCTAGGACAGTGAAATTTGCGCCAAATTCCAGAATTTCACGATCGATTTTACAGATATTTTGGTTGAAAGGGGAGGCAAGCACCCGGCGGCCCTCTTTGGATCCGCGCTTGTTGAAGGCACGCCTTCAAATTCGAAGTGTACGAGTTAATCCGTAACTTAAACCACCCTCCGATGTGGTTTAAGTTTTTGTGGGGTTTAAGCCAGACTTGAAGCTTAGCTTTAGTTGGTGCATACCGACTTCAAGTTAAGTTCGAACTTAAGTTAGACTTAAGCTCAATTTCGGCTTAAGCCACAGTGGTGCATATGGGCCTTGGAGTTGTTTATCTCTGCATTTACCAGGACTTTGGCTGCGATTGGCTGGTCATGAAATGCACTTTAAGTCGGAGTGGCATCAGTTGATAAAAATATACATACATGAAGAGACCGATTTGTTCACGGCCGACATCGGCACCAAAAGAGCAATCGTCGGTTCTTCTGAGTATTTCATCTGTGCATTAATTAGGGCTTCTGGTAGGATTTGTTGTTAAATGTGACTAAGTAGGTGCTAACTGTTCGCTTGCAGACGACGTCGTCAAAAACACGTGAGCCAGTGCGAGAGTCTGATGAACATGCAGAAGATAGGGCCTAAGGAGACAACAATTCTCAATGGAGTTGCGAACCGTAAGTGTTGGTTATATTTGCTAAACGTGGTGGTGAAGTTGGTTTTGAATCAAACTCGAGGTTGAGTGGTCACAGGTTCAATTGTCAGCCGCGTCACCACTTTTAATTCTCAGCTGGTCTTGAAAAACTCAAGTGAGTGCTGAAGTGTTTTAGGTAAATGTGAAGGTCGTTACTCCCCGTAGTCATCATCAGCATGTCAGGATTTGAATCCATGACAACCAGGCCTGGATCCAGAGGGGAGGTTTTGGGGGTCGTGATCCCCTGCTCGCCACCACCAATTGTTTTTTTTCCTCAAAAATTTGCAATAATAAACAAAACAAAAAAAACGTAAAATATGTATCTGTCTTGATACTGAGATGCCAGGAAATGATGTCTACGGCCTTCTAGATTTCAAAATTTTCTGGTGGAGGCCCCCGACCCCCGTCGGTGTGGGTACCTTTGGGGCGGCTGCCACAACCACCTTCAGCAGCCATGCCCCCTCTGCCAAAAATCCTGGATCCGCGCCTGACAACAGAGGTGTCAGGTATCGTTGCTTTTACTTCGCCAAGTTACAGCCCAACTCCTCATATTTTTAGCTGCGGTGATTGTTACGTCCCATGATGAAGAAATGACGGATAGCTGCGAAGACTTGATCAATGAAACCGAGGCAGATGAGGATTTGTACGAGAATGTCCCGAACAATCCAAATCTCCCCAAGTCGCATGCCATTCTTCTCGATGACATAATACAGTACAATATTTCGATGAAGAAGAACAAATGTAGTTTGTTCAAGGCAGAGTATGAGGTAGGGCTTAGGCTGAATTCAACTAATTATGAGAGATTTACCCTTCTACGGCTGAGGGCCTTATGAAAAAAGTGTGAAAATTGCAGTGCCTTCTAAAATCATCAGGATGCGAAATGGTGATGTACTGTCTGAATGATTCAGCACACTGCATGAATACCCATGTTGTGGATGATTTCAGATACAGTTTTTGAGTAGATACCCGGTACCAACATGCCGTAATTAGGTAATTTTTTAATTGGAAAGCTTTCACCGAATTCTTTCCAATGAATATCTTTGTGATGGGGCTTTTGTCACATATCAGAATCATTTAGGCCCTACTTTTTCCATTTTTCGTGAAATCGCCAATGACAGTGAGGGGTTAATCCGTTTTGTCCCCTAGGGTTGTGTGAAGGGTTTATTTGTCCCTCTTCATGTATGCCACAAACCACAACAAAAATTTTGACACTGGTGCGGATTATTGTTATGTTATCGAAAAAGAACAATGTGTGTTTCAAGAAATAATTTTCCACTAAAAGTCACAAATGTAGAGAAATCACATACGACGATGTGGTTTGGTCGTCATATTCACTTTCCGATTGTTTCTTTTTTAGCAATTTAAGCCACAGCTGGAATATGCCTATGAAGTATCGCAGAGAAGTGAAAACAGAGGAAAAAATCGATTCAAGAATATTGTTGCATGTGAGTGATATCTAGAAATCCCTTTGCCTCAAAGAAGCCTTACCTCACACAGGTATATTTNACAACAACACATTTAATGACTTTCAATGCCTTTTTAATGCCACGTCTAGGCATAATTTAATGCCAATTCACGACATCTTCGGGCTTCATATTCATTTGTTTTACATGTAATTTTCAGCAGCAATCTAAAAATCAGACAGTCTAAAAAATGGCACTAAGTCAACCTACCTGCTCAGGAATGCATGATTGCCCTGCCCCCCAATCAATGTTCTGTCACCCATTGCTGAAATCACTAATTTGCTTGGTCTAAAAGTGATTAGACCTAAGGGCCTAACAGCACGCCCCAGGCAGCGCGCTTGAGTGATGCTGTTTTGACACAACACCTACTAGGCTATAGGCCTAAGACCTTTTTAATGCCTCTGTTTGCTTTGCAGTAAAAATAATGCCTTTTTAATGCCTTAAAAAAACACAGAATGGAGATAATGACTTTTAATGCTTTTTAATGCCCTGTGGCAACCATGTTAAAGGGTTGATGCTTGTGCTAAACTTAAGAATCCTGTCAGACCTTAATGTGTTTTAAATTTTTTATTGTCTTACTAATGTCTAACTTCAGCCGAAGTGTGAGCGGTATTGGCCAGAATCAGGGAAAGAGCACTATGGCGAGTTCACAGTAGAAGTTGTCACAGAGGAGAAGTTCACCGATATGGTAGTCACTTCAATAAAGCTATCAAAGGTAAACTATAGAGGCTCATTGTGACATCACTTTTGACCATGCTGACGTCCATGACAAAGTGCGCCATGTGTAGATCACATCATGGGTTGAAGTCACAAACACTCTACTTGCACGGACAACAAAGTGCACCACGTGGGTCAATGACGTCATATGCCATCCAATATGGTGGATTTAGACTGATCACTTGATGTGATGACGTCACAGGCATGCTCTCTTTAGGTGGGCCTACAGCATGTTATTTGGAATTCTCACTAAAACTGATTTTTACGTCACGTACTTGAGCTATCACAGGAAAATCATCAAAAGTCATCCATCGGCATTTCCATCGAGTTGTACGATATTTGTGTTGCAATCACCAGCGATGCCAGATTTGGCGCACATGTTCCCCTTTGGTCAGATACCTGCAAGATCTGGCTTTGATTCTCTCTGGTTCGTTGCTTGGCCACCAGGGGACCAAAAGAACCTAAAACGTATTCCTCTGGAACTGTTGGTTTAACCATTGCAACTTAGATTCGATGATGCTCAAACTCTGGTTGTTATTTCAGTACGATCAGGAAAGGAGACTAAAACACTTCCATTTCACTGCTTGGCCTGATCACGGCGCACCGAAGTTTGCCTCCAGTATGTTACACTTCTGGCGAGAGGTCTCGGCGTACAGCGGGGAGATGTACGGACCAATATACATTCACTGCAGCGCCGGTGTCGGACGGACGGGAACGTTCATTGGCCTTGACTACCTCATACAGCAAGGAAGTGCAGAAAAGCTGGTGAATGTGTATGAATGTGTACGGCAGATGCGACTTTCACGGCCGAAGATGGTACAGACTGTGGTATGTGGATGTGTAATTTTCAGCTGAATGTAGGCCTATGTTATTCTAGGCACTTTTACTGCCTTCAACTCATTTGTGGTGCAGTAGCACCTCTCTATTCAGTACACCTTTGGGACTGGCAGACACTGTTCTATTCCCAAAGGTGTCCTGATTGCCGAGGTTAACTATAAATAGAAATAAACCAATTTGGGCCTGAACTTAGTGTATTCTGAATTTACTTGTTAATTCATTGCTCAAATTGGACACCAAAGGAGAAAGTGGCAAAATGTTTGTTATCGATCTATTCGCAATTCAAAACATTCCCTGCAGTCGTCTGCAGTACCGGTGCGGCTTGGAGTATGTGACCAAACACTCAGGTGAAAATCTTCCCTTTACGATAGATCTGGAAATGAATCGAGAAACTTCTGTCATATTTCTTTATTCCTTGATATAGGAACAGTACGTTTTCCTCCATGATGCCTTGGCCGAGCATTTCAGAGTTGGCCTCACCGCATTCCCAAGTTCGATGTTCTGTGACCGATACGGCAGTATGGTCGTACCAAAGAAGAAGGGAGCACAGTCAAGGTTGCAACAGCAGTTCAAGGTATGTCCTCCTTTCCAAAACAGACACGTTAGATGACCTTACCGGATGTATAGGCTTCTCCCAACCTCTTGTTGCAAATTTTATTTTCAAATATTTCAAGAGTTTAGTGGTGCAGTGGTTGAGCTTCAGACTTGTGACCAAGAGGTCATGGGTACGATTCCCAGCTAAGTTGCCACTTAGTGTTCTCAACTGAAAGTTGAACCAAGTGATGCACTGGATGAGCTGCTCCTTGAGTTCCCCAGAAAGGTTTATGGGGAAGAGACAGGGGTAAAAATTTGAAGTGATTTGAGACTGTATGACAGTGGGAAGACTACCGGTAGCTGGTACAGTTGTGTTGTTGCTGTTAGTCAATCAGGTGACTGACTCTACTAAATGTACCATACTTTGAATTAAATGCAGGGCCAGAAAGCTGCCATATAATCTAAGTATGACATGGAACTTGCCTGCAACATACTGAGGTTATTGACCTTCTTAGTGCTTGCTCCCCTCATCACCAATGTAGAAAAGGCTGACTGAAGGAAATTTAAAAACTTGTAAACACGTTCTTTTACAGTTGTTGGCGTTCTTTACACCTGAAGTATCACTGGATAAGTGTAAACACGCAACATCTGAAGAAAACTTACACAAAAACAGATCAAGCGATGTCATTCCAGAGGATAGGTGTCGGGCGTGTCTCACCCTACCAGTCGCAGGATACAACAGTTATATTAATGCTGTATTCATAGATGTAAGTACCGGTACCGGTAAATTGAAGTTGTTTTCACGTTTTGATTACTGTGTATGGCCCCATTTTGTATTTCTGTCAGTTTTGTTTCTCTGGGTTTTAGTAACATGCCACCATGAATAGGCCCATTTTGTATTTCTGTCAGTTTTGTTTCTCTGGGTTTTAGTAACATGCCACCATGAATAGGCCCATTTTGTATTTCTGTCAGTTTTGTTTCTCTGGGTTTTAGTAACATGCCACCATGAATAGGCCCATTTTGTATTTCTGTCAGTTTTGTTTCTCTGGGTTTTAGTAACATGCCACCATGAATAGGCCCATTTTGTATTTCTGTCAGTTTTGTTTCTCTGGGTTTTAGTAACATGCCACCATGAATAGGCCCATTTTGTATTTCTGTCAGTTTTGTTTCTCTGGGTTTTAGTAACATGCCACCATGAATAGGCCCATTTTGTATTTCTGTCAGTTTTGTTTCTCTGGGTTTTAGTAACATGCCACCATGAATAGGCCCATTTTGTATTTCTGTCAGTTTTGTTTCTCTGGGTTTTAGTAACATGCCACCATGAATAGGCCCATTTTGTATTTCTGTCAGTTTTGTTTCTCTGGGTTTTAGTAACATGCCACCATGAATAGGCCCATTTTGTATTTCTGTCAGTTTTGTTTCTCTGGGTTTTAGTAACATGCCACCATGAATAGGCCCATTTTGTATTTCTGTCAGTTTTGTTTCTCTGGGTTTTAGTAACATGCCACCATGAATAGGCCCATTTTGTATTTCTGTCAGTTTTGTTTCTCTGGGTTTTAGTAACATGCCACCATGAATAGGCCCATTTTGTATTTCTGTCAGTTTTGTTTCTCTGGGTTTTAGTAACATGCCACCCTGAATAGGCCCATTTTGTATTTCTGTCCGTTTTGTTTCTCTGAGTTGTAATAAATGTGACACCCCTGTAGAGGCCCATTTTGTATTTCTGTCTGTTTCTACTTTCAGGGTTATAGTAAACGTGACACATATATCGTCAGCCAGATGCCTTTACCCCACACTGTGATAGATCTCTGGAGGCTTGTCTATGATCAAAATGTCACGTCCATCGTCATGCTCAACGAGATTGACCCATCTTGCCAGGTTAGTGTAAATCTGTCTCATAGCCAAGGCCAGACCCAAAAATATGTCTGTTTGCTGTAACCCTACCCTGCCCTAACAGCTTGGGTGGGTAGGTAGGCATATTTTTTTTTAGTTGGAGGTGGAAAAAATTAGCAATTTCCACAAAATAAAATAAAAATATTATAATATTAAAAAATAATGTCTTTCAGGGTTTATGACGCATTGGCATTCAGACCAAAGGCAGTTTTGAAGTGTAAAAAGTTTGAGGTCGGCATATTTCGTCATTGCCGGTCGGCAAATTGAGTCCTTTGGGGCATAAAAAAAACATATTGGCTTTTACCCTGATAAAAACTTTTGGGTCGGTACCATTTACGTAGGGTCGGTCGCGTTACGGCAAACAGACATATTTTTGGGTCTGGCCCAGTGACTGGTGTTTTGGCAATGACCAAAAATTTGGTGAGAACCGTAGCCAACATTAGAGTCTTGTGACCTGCACAATTGTCTATTGTCCATTCCCTGTGAAGCAATTTTGCCACGAGTGTAAAATTAACACTCATTGACTGTATGTTTTCCATTCACCAAACCCTCTAGGACTGCGTTTACTGGCCCAGCATGGAAACTGATCTAGACAATGAAGCCTTCACAGTCGAGATGCATGCGGAAGACACATCAAACTCAGACATCACAATCAGAGATTTCAAGTTCGTACGAAAATCACGGTTGAAGGTAGGCCTGTTTGCCCTCTGCCCTTGTTACCTGTATTGATTTCAATCATATTCCAGAACTCAAGTATGACTGTCCAATATCATCTGGTGATTTCAGTCAAATTTTCGACACTTTTACCGAGTAGGCCAGTACTGGTCCTCCTTTCTTTTTGATGGGAGCTTCGTCATTACTAATGAACAAATACTGACTGCGCTTGCCGGGTGTGAATCCGGGGTGGGGGGGGGGAGGGGTACCACTCCTTACAAGTAATTGAGAAAAATCTTTGAAAGGTCTGGCACCTTAATACCCGAGGGAAGAAATTGTTGAAATTGATCATGAGAACCAAACAGATCCCAATGACACCTTCTGCTATTCCACGAGACATGTTTGATTCCTCCCATTATCAATGGATTGCCACTGCTGCTGTCTCTTACCCCGGTACTTATCTGGTGTTTTGTCCTGTAGATGAATGATCAAGTGTTGCAGAGATGCGTGCGGCAGTTCCAGTTGAACTCGTGGCCGGAAGACAAGGAGGTCGCCATCTCGGCGAAATCAATCGTATCGTTAGTTGATGACGTAGAAAGATGGCAACAACGGTCAGGAGATGGGAAGATACTCGTTCATTGCATGTAAGTGTACAGTTATAATACGAAGGTCATCTCCGAATTTCACAAATTTTCGCCCCCAACCGGGGTCTTCCTCAGGCACTTTCTAGTCGAGCTACCAGAAGCAGTCGAGCTACTTTTCACTTCTGGTAGCTCGACTAGAAAGTGCCTGAGGAAGACCCCAGTTGGGGGAGAAAATTTGTGAAATTCGGAGACGACTCTTTGTATTATACCATTTTGTGTGTCGTTTTTTGTGATTTTTATTGGATAGGTGTACAGTTGATATTCTTTTCCTGAAAGATCAATTAGAGTGACAAAATGGAAGCATCGGTGCCTAGTGCGGTTATGAATATGGTTGGTGTGACATGACCAGGGATCGAACCTGGATCTCCTGCACCAAATGATATCCTCAACCACTAGGCCAATGGTGTGTTCCTTTTTTGCACCGGTATGAGGTATTGTAGAATGAGTCGAAGAGACAAATTCAGTCAGTAAGTTCTACTGTTAAATTTGGAATTTATTTCATTTCATTTAAGTTGATTGACCCGTATCATAAATATATTTTCAGGGATGGTGCTGCAAAAAGTGGGGTGTTCTGCATTGCTTATTCAGTAATCGAGAAGAACAAACTCGACCATGATGTGGACGTTTTCCAGTTCACACGTCTGACGAGGATGAACCGGCCACAGCTGGTTTCCTCCTATGAACAATATAAATTTATCCATGACGTTATCTCAGAATATCTCAAGCAGTTCGACGTCTATGCTAATTTCAATTAGCATCAATTGCCACACGTTATCTCCATTCTCCATCAGTGATGAACTTCAGCAGATGAAACTTTCAAGAATATTTTTTCTCAAGTGGACTTTAATGTCCTACTGGTGCTTTATGTGGCTGAATCTTTTTGATCACATTCTTGGACTTTTATTAAAATGTGGCCCAGTCTGGCAAAACCCGGCCAAAGTCGCTGAACACAACATGGTTAATAGCTTATGTAGGGTGTGTCATCACAATAAAAAAGCGACGGTGGCAAATAAAGCCTTATCGATGGTGCAACAAAGGTCAGATATGGTCAAGGCCTATGTCATTCCCCTCAGCGACTTTGGCCGGGTTTTCTCAGAGACGGTCACAAGTGTGTTCCTTTATTTCTAGCGTGTTCGATTACCAATGCCGCGCTTCCCTGACTAAGTGTCACAGCGTTCTTGTTAGCTCTGATGTCACAACTCACGCCTGGCCCAAGTGAGTGACCCTCTCTGTGCACGTTACTTAGGGAAAAGATGGCGGCAAAACTGATTGAGCCAATGGAGAAAGAGGAAATTGCTTTGCCGCCATGAAACTTTACTTGAGCCAGGCGCGATGCCATTCGTTCACTTGGCCCTTCACAGACGCCATGACAGTTCACTTTAACCAGGCGCAACACTATTTGTTTACTCAGTCTTACTGCGCATGCCCCACAGTTCATGATATCTGAGCTTCCCGAAGCGTGGCACAAGTAATCGAACATGCTACTTGTTTGTTACTGTAGCATGTGCCATGACATTTAATTGTAAATATAACATCGGTTGACTCATCGACAAGTATTTTGCTTGAAAATAGCATTTAAATCTTGAACCTGGCCTCCATCCTGCTACACAGAGATCACATAAATATGCATTGTCTCTGCAAACTGCTATAGCGAGATGAGGGCACGTGCTTTTATTTCCAGACAGTCATTCTGTGCCATTCTATGTCACTAAGTGCTGGTCATGACAAAGTATGCTTAGCACAACCTGCGGAGACTGTTTTCATATATAGAAAAACCATGTCCAGGGTTTCAAGGGTTAAACCGTTGAATGCACTACATGTAAGTTTCAGTGTAATCTTTCCACCCCCTTTCTACCTGGTCAAGTGATCAGGGGTGAATTCTGGTATTTCCAAGGCTTGGTCCATAATCCAAGATGGCTGCTGACAAAACTGATCTGTTCAAATTCTGTATCTATAGATCGTTATTTATTCAGGATAAGAAAACATTTTATATTCAAGAAAACTAATTTACTCCAGAATGTACGTTTCTTCTGCTGTTAACTGTCGTTAACTCTCCTATGAACAATATAAATTTATCCATGACGTTATCTCAGAATATCTCAAGCAGTTCGACGTCTATGCTAATTTCAATTAGCATCAGTTGCCAGACTTTATCAATTATCTCCATTCTCCATCAGTGATAAACTTCAGCAGATGAAACTTTCAAGAAGATTTTTTCTCAAGTGGACTTTAATGTCCTACTGGTGCTTTATGTGGCTGAATCTTTTTGATCACATTCTTGGACTTTTATTAAAATGTGGCCCAGTCTGGCAAAACCCGGCCAAAGTCGCTGAACACAACGTGGTTAATAGCTTATGTAGGGTGTGTCACCACAATAAAAAAGCGACGGTGGCAAATAAAGCCTTATCGATGGTGCAACAAAGGTCAGATATGGTCAAGGCCTATGTCATTCCCCAGCGACTTTGGCCGGGTTTTCTCAGAGATGGTCACAAATGTGTTCCTTTATTTCTAGCGTGTTCGATTACCAATGCCGCGCTTTCCTGACTAAGTGTCACAGCGTTCTTGTTAGCTCTGATGTCACAACTCACGCCTGGCCCAAGTGAGTGACCTTCTGTGCACGTTACTTTGGGAAAAGATGGCGGCAAAACTGATTGAGCCAATGGAGAAAGAGGAAATTGCTTTGCCGCCATGAAACTTTACTTGAGCCAGGCGCGATGCCATTCGTTGGCCCTTCACAGAGGTTATGACAGTTTACTTTAACCAGGCGCGACACTGTTTGTTTACTCAGTCTTACTGCACATGCCCCACAGTGCATGATATCTGAGTTCCCGAAGCGTGGCACCAGTAATCGAACATGCTACTTGTTTGTTACTGTAGCATGTGCCATGACATTTACATGTAATTGTAAATATAACATCGGCTGACTCATCGACAAGTATTTTGCTTGAAAATAGGATTTAAATCTTGAACCTGGCCTCCATCCTGCTATACAGAGATCACATAAATATGCATTGTCTCTGCAAACTGCTATAGCGAGATGAGGGCACGTGCTTTTATTTCCAGACAGTCATTCTGTGCCATTCTATGTCACTAAGTGCTGGTCATGACAAAGTATGCTTTGCATAACCTGTGGAGACTGTTTTCATGCATACTGTAGGAGAATCATGACCAGGGTTTCAAGGGTTAAACCGTTGAATACATTGTGTAATCTTTCCACCCCCTTTCTACCTGGTCAAGTGATCAGGTGTGAATTCTGGTATTTCCAAGGCTTGGTCCACAATCCAAGATGGTTGCTGACAAAACTGATCTGTTCAATTTCTGTATCTATAAATCATTATTTATTCAGGATAAGAAAACATTTTATATTCAAGAAAACTAATTTACTCCAGAATGTACGTTTCTTCTGCTGTTAACTGTCGTTAACTCATTACTTGTTCTGGTAACTGTATGAGTTGAGTGAGCCTTTTAATAACCCAGCAACAACTGACTCTATTTTGTTGGTGAGACATTTGTGACCCACTCTGGCAAACGCAGACGCATGTCGCTCTTACCATGGCAGGTTGAGACCAAATGTTTGTCAGTGTCAGTATTGTCTGTGTATTATGAAATCTGAAACAATCTATTTCTTCCATTCTCTCCTGGTGTCATCTCGGTTCGTTGAGGCTCAACTTCTGAGCGACATGCAACTGTTTTCGTCAGAGCGGGTCACATTTTGAGCAACTCTTTTTCGGAGATCAAAAAAATCTTAAAAGTAAAATCCCTATGCTCATGATGTTGCTTTAGATTCATCTGACATGTCTGAAATCTCGTCCGTTGTGAGTCATCGCTTCTGTTATTGAGACATGTGACATGTTTGAACCCAAAAAGAGGCTTCTGTGTTTTCCAATGAAACTATTGAAACGTATAATCAAGGTAATTTGGAATATTACACCAGGAGCCCGGTAGTATAATTTGGGTTCAGAGTTCAAATAGTTAAAGGATGAAGTGGACAATTGTTGCTGTCTTTCTGTGGCTGTACACCAGGTAGCATAAGCATAAATAGACTGCATGAATTATAAAGAAAATAAGCCCATCGGCTGTGGTATAGACAAACATTAGGCTGCGAATACATAGAGCTTCACATTACGTAGACATTAACAACAGCTTCACAAAGGGATTGCAAATTGTGAAGCCTTCCATGTTGCGTGTAGCTCTGTGTATTCACATGCAGTCTTGTGGAGTTTTGTTTTATTCTAGTGTTGCCTGGTTGCTGGCCCTCACAACCTCTACACAAGCACTGTGTTAGTTCATGGTACAACAGAATTATACCAAATACACCTGAGCAGAAAATGACAAATTGTTATATGCCTTCTATTGTTCAAGTGTAGATAATCAAGATTACGTCAGGGGCAGATCCATGTTTTTGGATGGGGGGGGGGGG
>NMRB01003298.1:53174-69119 GCA_002633025.1 Notospermus geniculatus | reverse complement strand
AGGACAACTCATGTCGTCTTCACCACAATGGGAACGTGGATTCACAGAATTTCTCAGGCTAGGCCTGAAACTTTGCATATTTCTTCTCAGAGTGACCAATTCTGCAATTGTCTGAAGTTGCATTGCCCAAATTTTCCCACAAACGATATTTGGACTGACTATTTATGATATTTAGCGGTAGGTGGGATCTGACACCAAACAAGGTTAACATGGGTTATTCGGTGTCACATGCAAGAACGAGTGGTTAAAGACAACGGATTAAAGCAAAGAGACAAACATAAAACTAACAAAATTTCTAGAAAAGACGAAAATGAATTCAAAATCAAAATGTTTTTGAGAACCACAAAATGTTTCATTCAAAGTAAACCACACAATTTGTAAGGTATTGTTAGTTTTGTGTCAGTGTCAGGAATGATACCGTTTTCACACACATGGTGGCGCCACTAGTCATCATCTGTTTATTGACCCATCAGACCGTGAAGCAGATGTATATCTGGTTATATCTCACCAACAAAACAGTTAGATAAAGCCGTGTTTCATGGATCAACAAACCAACGTGAAAAGAAATGGCCATGAATGTGAAAACAGCATCGACACAAATTCCCGCCAACCTGTGTTTCAACTGAAGCGCCATCTATTGGAGGCCGTGTTTCCATCAATTCCCGACTCAGTACCTCCACCTCAGCCTGTTTTTCCTCAAGCATAGCATGGATAGTATCATAATCATCCTGGAAGCTCTGCTACAAAAAAATGAAGAAAAGAATAGTGTGGGATGAGGTTGCTATCACCGGGACGAGGTTTGTTGCTGTCACCGTGCGAGGAAAACCGAAGTGTACAACGAGAGGGGAGCGCGGTGGTGTAGTGCTAGAGTGTTGGACTCGTGACCAAGAGGTTGCAGGTTCGATACCTGGCCGAGTCACCCCTCTGTACTCTCAACTTGTCTGATAGATCAACACTGAATGAGCTGCTCCTTGAGCTCCCAAGAAAAGTTACTGGAGAGACTGGGGTGATAATTATTTTGGAATTTACAACCACAGGGTTGACTAAAGGTGTTGTTATTGTTATAGGGCTGTTAACACTGGAAAGACATCACGCCACAGTCGGACGTTGGCCCTAACAACAAGGGACAAACAAAATCATGATAACAGTTATGGTATATTTATATCTAGGTGCAATTCAAGTGTAGCAGTCAAAGCCCCTTTCCATGACAGCGGATTCCGCCGTGGTCTGCAGTGAGCAGAGCAGTTTTCACAGGCATTGGGATAATTAACACGCCATGTACTGTTAACCGTTATCCCAAACCCTGTGAAAACCACACCGCTTGCCGGACATCCGGCGGAAACCGCTAGAGTGGAAACAGGCTTTACACAGAACATGGAAAGCAAACAATGACAGCGATTTTCGATACGAATACGTGAATGTTGACATGTGAACTATGGGATGGTTTGTGGGACAGAAATTGAATATCAACAACAAAATGATAGCAACTGCTAAGCTGTCCGATCAATAAAACCACAGCACGGCACCCTGAAACTTCATTTCTGCACCTCACCATGAGTTTGAACCAGGAAGATAAATCTAAACCATCGATGATAAAAACGAAATTTGCAAGTGCCCAGGAGGTCATGCTCAGGCGGTGCCATCCAAAATATGGCACGAGTAATGAACAGGGACAGGATAGGGAGCTCAAACCAAGCACCCATTGCCAAAATTGAATAGAAAGTCAAGAATGTTTAAGTTGTGGACCTGTTTTTGTTCAATAAGTAAACAGAGATCACGTATTTTTCTCTGGAAAGAGAAGACGGTTCATTTTCTATCCTTGACGATCATATCGTGAGATTTCCCGAAGGGTTCTGTCACCAAAATGAACAGGAAGTGCTCGTCAAGAGCTTTAGATGACCATACTTTAGATCTGATTTGAAGAGATGTTACGTACAATGTAGTTAAGTTTTCTCAGTGAAAACTCACAAGTCATACTCTCATAGGCCACATTTGATTAGCAAACTGAACACACAGTTAAGGCACCATAAACAAGTATTTGTCCTTATGTAACCACTTTCCTGCCAGCAAAGCATTGGACTTAGAAGCAGATGCTCCCCATTCAAATCCTGGTAAGACTCTTCATTTCTTTACATTGGCATCCCTACGAGCTAAAGAGACATGTCCTGCTGGCTGGGCTGGCAGGAACGTGGTGACGTATATTTCCTCACAATTTAACCATCAACACCATAATTCCCTCCCCCTAAAGCAAACACGCAGAAAATCCCGTCATATCCATAACCCTCTTAACCAAAACTTCTCCCTGCCTTCACATCATACTGTCAACTTCTCTTGGTTAAGTCCAAATTGAATCATTTAGAACAGTATTCCAGGCAGTTTGAGATGGAATACGGGCACAGAAATGAGGGGGTTTACAGTAGCAAGCCACATCTGGCTCAGCATCCTACTACGTCCACTTCTGCCAATATGACACCCACAACAATATCTACTTACCTGGAACTCGGTCAGATTCTTGACCTCGGCCGTCAGGCTCTCGATCTCGGTTGTGAGTTGTTCGATGCTGTTTTCCTTCTCCGTCACGAGGATGTTAAGTTGACTGATCTCCTCCGAGCGATGGTGGTCCAACTCGGCCTGCACCTGGCGGAGAAAAGACATAAAATGTGAAATAATCAGACAAAGTGTGAGAAGCAACTCCCAACATTGATGCTGCCAGAGTGGTGTAGTGGAAGCATCTGGTACCTGTCACCTCTGAGGTTCAGGTTCGATTCCAGGTCTGATCCAGTACTCATGTGATAGAGAGGGCAGCACAGGTTTCCTCCGGGGCTCATCCTCCAACTTCATACAAATCACCCAATATTGCCTACAGAGCCAGTAAGGAGACAAGTTAGAGCTCACAGTTCTTGACTCATACCAAGTGTTGAGCCACTACATACTATGAACGAGTTATCAAACCAATCTCACCTGGATTCTCAACTGTTCCTTCTCTTCAACTTCTCGCTTTAACTCCTCGATTTTCTCATCTTTAGTTTCAACATCTGCCTGTAGGTGGCGGGACAGGTCCTGCGCTTCCTGGAGCTTTTCCACCATCTGCTTCAAGTCCGACAGATCCGTCTCCAAACTTTCAATATTTTTGGCCTTCTCTTCCAACTCCTTGGCCTGAAATGTCAAAGATGATACAACACAACAATTAAGACATCACATTCACTGTTGTGTCATTGCAGCATACGACCTTACTACTTTTACCCTATATATTTGGTGATCAGCGACACCTTTTGACGGGCTGCAGTAACGAAACACTTGTTAGTGTTTGAATGTTCTAGCCCATCTGGTACCTTACGGTGTTACTTCACTTCAGAGTTGGTATGCAAAGACCAATGACACCAATGACTGCCCATAGAATTCTATGGCTGAGTTGGTGTGTAAAGACCAATGACACCAATGACTGCCCATAGAATTCTATGGCTGAGTTGGTATGTAAAGACCAATGACACCAACGACTGCCCATAGAATTCTATGGCTGAGTTGGTATGCAAAGACCAATGACACCAACGACTGCCCATAGAATTCTATGGCTGAGTTGGTATGCAAAGACCAATGACACCAATGACTGCCCATAGAATTCTATGGCTGAGTTGGTATGCAAAGACCAATGACACCAACGCCTGCCCATAGAATTCTATGGCTGAGTTGGTATGCAAAGACCAATGACACCAACGCCTGCCCATAGAATTCTATGGCTGAGTTGCCCAAGAAGAGCCAACTTGAGCAAGAAACCACACATAGAGCAGCAGTTTATGTGTCATACTGACCAGTCTTTCAGCTCTCTCCGCCTGTGCCTCCACAACCTTGTTATCCCCTAACTGGGTCTCTAATCGTGCCACCTGATCATTTAGGAAGTCAATCTCTTCATTCTTGCTGTCGAGGAGAACTTGTGCGAATGGGGTGATACCCTGGTTGTCAACTTCATCTTTAACATTCTTAAGTTCATTCTGGAGAAAAAAGCATAGAAATTCTCAATAAACTGCAAAAATGCAAATGCCAGGCATGACTGGCGAATAGGCTGATCTGGAACGAAATGCAGGAGGAGACCAGAGGCACCGAGAAAGTCCTCACCTTGATGGCATACCACAGAATCCACAGTACAAGCACGATCAGGTACATGTCACTTTCTGAACAGCACCCGCTCCAAACTGAACACCAAACCAGCTATGATCAAACATCTAACACCATTCTACCAACTCTGACTGATACCATATTGATGTTTCGACGACAAGACAGCGTGTACCGGTATTAAACACAGCATATCCCCAAGTATCACTTATGAATACTGCACATCTGCACCGACACATGGTGGGCCTAGTTGATGCACATGCTGGGCCTAGTTTTACACACGCAAGTTGATGCACATGCAGGCCTAGCGGATTTGAATGAGAAAACCTCTCAAAGCACACATCTATTTTATATAAGCAATGAGGGCAAGATGATGGATACTTAACCCTGATCCCTTACTGAATTTGAGTGAGGGGTATTGGAACAAGATTTAGAGGAGGTCACAGGTGACCTCCAACGACCAACTTAAGAGAGACGGGCCTAGTAGAGGGGTTTTACAAGCCTGGTATCAATTCTATCGATGAACAGTGTGGGAAATCAACCACCTGTGTGGGTTACCGGTACAAATTATCAGAGAGAGGCCTGATTGGATCCCATTAAAGGTATGAGAAAGGCCTAGAACTGATTCATGTGCCTACCTCCAATTCCTTATTTCTCTTCTTCACCTCCTCCAACTGTTCGTGATGTTTCCTTGTCAAGTATTCCAGCTCCTTCGCTCCCGTCTCAAACTGAAGCTGTAGCTGCATGCAGTGACTGTCCTTCTCCATCAGATCAGAGCGGAATTTTTCCACCTGGTCGACGAGGTCACGGAGCTGAAAGATAAGCATTCTCAATACAGACATTTCTACACTGTCACTGGCACCATGAGTGCTGTCACTAATCCTACATGACCCTCATGCAACTACCACTTTTGACATCGACATCTCACAAGCAGACCCTCAACCTAACACCAATCCCTCCCCTCCAGTGAAATTCAGGCCCTACCTCCTTATCCTTCATCTCCACAGCTTCTTTCTCTGCATCCAGTGCCCTCTGCATGTCAGCTTTGGCACTATCAGACTCACTGTTACATCGTAGCTGATCTAACGCTGACTTTAAGTTTGAGATCTGTATCAACTGTTCGTTGACTGTGGCTTGGAATGCATCGCGGTCTGTGGCAAGCTCCTGTAACAAAGAACAAAGATGGTAAAACTAGGGATTGAACCCGAACCAAAGTCGTGACAGGTGAAGCTGTTTCCTCTACACCACTTTGACAACACCATGAATGGAAGGAAGCAGTCTCGCACAAATAAAGCAGCACATAGTCTTGCTCACCTCCTCAACACGTCTCATCTTATCCAACTCTTTCTCCAGCTCCATCTTCTGTTTCAGCGCCAACTGCTCCCCTCGCGCCTTCGAGTCAAGCTCAGCTCGGAGATCGCTAATAAGTGACTCCACATCTTGTTTACTCATCGATTCCTGCTCGCGTGATTGGACGAGCTCCTCTGCGATGTCATGTTGTTTGGCGAGCTCCTGTTCTATGGCCGCAATTTTCTGAAGTCAAAAGTTTCAACCATTGATTGTCTTCTTATTCAACAGATCAATGTAATTTTCATA
Organism: Notospermus geniculatus; assembly: GCA_002633025.1. Lineage (NCBI taxonomy): Eukaryota > Metazoa > Nemertea > Pilidiophora > Heteronemertea > Lineidae > Notospermus > Notospermus geniculatus. Next base: position 63,413 of record NMRB01003298.1, on the reverse strand, counting down.
AAATAAACATTGGAGAGTGCAGTATTTGTTATTTTCAATTTAACGCAGATAAATTTCTACCAACCCTATTGAGTTCTTCCTCAGTGTTGTTCTTAGTACATAGCTCCGCCTCCAGGTGGCAGACCGTGTCATCCAGGACTGACTTCTCCTGTTTCATCTGCAGGAGATCTCTCTCCAGTTGTTCTTTCTTCAGCAGTAGTTCACTGTATTGGTCTGTTTTGTCCCTGAGTTGGTCTAGTACCTCATCAAGCTGGAAAAGAAGGAGTTATAATGGTCATCACATACACCAGAATTTCGCATACACAGTGCAATATCCCTTAATATCGTACCTCAAGTAAGTTTCCGTGAATGTGATTGGCCGAGAGCGGTCACGTGACCGGTGGACATTTCGGCATGTTCGCCCAGAAAATATTTCCGGTTGGGATGTTTTCCCGCAAAATGCTTCGAGACGGCCCCACGTCCGCCATTTTGTTTCTCGCTTCAAATGACACGGCGGTTTTTCAATCAAAATCGTCGAAATACCAGTCAATATTGTCAGCTTTTGTGATCATCAACAGCATGGGGTAACTGCTCCTCGAAAGCAATGTTGCCCTCGGCTCGCGCCTCGGGCAACATGGCTTTCTCGGGGTGACATTTCGCTCTACCGCCCTCCACTCCGGGCACCATTTTTATAATATGATTTCATACTTGACAACAAGTATAATTCCTACAAGTTTCACCCAAACAGTTGACCATGCAGGGATTCCACCAGGACTGTCAAGGAGGGGGAGAAAAAAAATTTCCAAAAAATTTTTCTTGAAAAAAATTTTTTAATTTTTTTTTTTTTGTTAAAAAAGGCCTCCAGTCATTTTTTACAGACCAAAATGCAAAATTAGTCTTCCGTCTGCATGAAAATTGCATTTGAAATGTAACCAATTAAAGAAAAACACTACTGAAGTGAAAACAGTGATATTTGACTTGAGGGGGGATATCCCCTCCTTGAAATTTTGGAGGGCGATTATCCCCCCCTATCCCCCCTCTGGCGGAAACACTGCCATGTGTTCAAACCCGTCCTCACCTCTCTCTGAAGTCTTGACTCCACCTTCTCATCCTTAGATTTCTCCTTAAGTTTCCCGAGCAGTTTCTCAATCTCTCTCTGGTTTTCCTCTCTCTCTTGTTCCCTCTCAGCGGTTTGCTCCTCCAGGAATTGTTTATTAGACCTCAGTCGTTCCTCCATCGTCTCAATCTGGAGGCGTAAATCCTCCGTATCGGCTGATTTGTCATCACCAAGGCGATCATTCTGCAGCTGGAGTTCCTCAACCGTCATCTCCAACTCAAGGATACGTTTTGAGTATTCTTCCCGATCTTTTTCAAACTGGCGTTGTTGATCGCGTTTCTCAGCGGCGAGACGCTGGTTCTCAAAGAGTAGGCCTGAAAATAGAGCAGGTGCTATCAGGAGCTGTTTCAAGGGAGAATTTCCAAACTTCTTGTTTCACACCAGATATTCCTTATCCTTTGGCGCATCTTGATCAACCAATCCTTTCTCGTTACAAATCAAATGGACGTTTGCCATGTCTCTCAACCTTTCATGGTACAATGTCCGCAGAAATACAATCTTCTAGACACTGCATTTTCTTACACCAAACACCAAACCACCAATTTGTCAGGCCTTGCCGTTTGACGGGCGCGATTTTGCATGCACCTCGCAAACAATAGAATTGCATGCAAAATCGCGCCCGTCAAACGGCAAGGCCTGATTTGTCACAGATTCCAAACCCTAGGTTTCTTAAAAGCGGTCGTATAGAAAATACCTTCCCAAAAGCGGGCATGAGAGCAAATCATTTCAACAAAAGGTCCCTAAGCCCAACACTCAGCTGATGGTGTGTGTATACATGTATGTTTCAGCCAGATACAGACACAGAAATCTGCATTAAGCCCGGCATTGACCATGGCCCAAGCCGGGCACGGACCACAGCACAAGCCACACAGGCTGAAGATGGCAAATGACCAGCCCATGCCAGGCATTGACCATGGCCCAAGTCGGGCACTGACCAGGCCCAAGTCGGGCACTGACCAGGCCCAAGACGGGCGCCAACCAAGGCTCAAACTGGGTGCTGACTGAGCTTTGGTGAGGGAGGGGAAGAACGAAAGAGAACTTTGGACCAGGTCATGATACAGACTGCGGATGGATGGCAGGTCCAGATCAGCCCACTATAAAACAACCAAATACCAGGAAATCAACTAAAAGAAGGATAAAATCTTTCTCGATAGAATATGGTAAGCTTGTCAGATCAGTAGCCTCAGCTGTCTGCGGCATAAGAGGTGAGATTGGTTAGATATGACTGAAAGGTGTGATCTTGTCTTATACATGATACATGCTGTAAGAATTTATGTTATTAATTACTGATACAATATATTCAGATTTTGTCATCACAGGTAGACAGATCTTGCTTCGTTCAAAACAAAAGTCTCGTTAAACAGAAAAAGAACCAGAAACCATTAGTAAACCTTTCCCAAAGGAAATATGTAGACTATGTACAATCAATGAAGTGTCTTGGACAATGGTGGAAGAGGGTTTTGTTATTCTAAACACGGAACATAAAAACATGAATTTTGATCCACTGGGAGACTTCCCTGCCGTTAGGGGCCGCCTGCTAGCGGTCCTAAACGTCACAAAATTTGACGTCAAAGACGTAAGCCATGGTGTCCGCGTCATTATGGATGACGTCATGGCGTGCACTTCTCTGTGAAGTCGAATTTCGTGACGTCATAGGACTGCTAACTTGTGATGGCCTCTGACGGCAGGAAAGTATCCCATTGCACTTTGAAATGATTGTGATGGAAATTCACACTAAAAGAGGACTGAATATTATTGAATTGTACATAGCCAGCAGGGGAAATCGGAAGCCCCACTGAACTGAAATTTCAGGTATGACCATGGAGGATCAAGGAATGAAGAACTTTGTGAAAAAAACACGAAATTTCACAATTTTGATGCCATTGTTTGCAAAACATGCTTCTATTTCCACATGGTGAAAAACAATACATGTACTAAATCTCGGTCCTTCATGGTCACTTGTAAAACAATTTTGGGATTTAGTTGGTGATATTGACTGTAGACAATACCTTTCTTTGAATTGGCAGACGGCGATTCAACAGCTATCAAATGGATAATATAAGATGTGAAATTCTTCTGTCTATGACGTTTTATTTGAATTGGATGAACGAAAGTCAATGCACCACGCATGTGAATTCGATGTGGATGCATTCTAATATGCTCGTTTTTGTCAAATAACTGACCAGTTTTAAAGAAAGAGTCCTCAGCCAAAGATGTTATTGTCAGTCTGTCGGAAATTGACCCCCACCAACAACGCCTGATTCTTACCTTTGTCTTCGCCCGAGACTTTCTCCTCAATCGCCAAACGTTGTCGTTCCAACTCATCTTCCTTGGCTTTCAACTCCGACTCCGACTCCTCAAATTCCTGGAGGCGATTCCTCGTCGTTTCTAGATCATGATCCATGACATTTCGATCGTTGACTAACTGCTGGATGCCATTCTCTAGCTCCGCATTCTCACCCTTAATGCTCCCTAACAATCCTGCAACAACACGGAGAAGATCTCTGGACTAACGCTCAGGAAATCTTTATTCTATTCTCTTAACATAGAAGGAAAGAATTCCAATCAAAACCTTGTACCATAATTTTTTTTTTCTTGTACCTACATTACTTTTTGGGTCCAAGTTGTCCTTTCTTCAACGTGCACCACAGACAATGAACCATCCACAACACCTAAAGATACACACTCACAGCCCTTGCAATCAGCTGGCCAAGTAGGCTTTGAGCGACCTCAGATGTTGTCGTCAGGTACAGTTATGACCATTCAGATATGCAACTCCCAAGGTTGCTGAAGCCCCTTCACTCTCTACCTACCATTTAGCAATGAGCCTCTTGAGGTGAATGAAGCCGTTTCCCAACTTCGCCACTGTTATCAACAGAGATTCCCAAAGTGATTCCCAGTCTCCAAAGTGATTCTCATGCTGACCCCAACATCTGCTAACCGTTATCAATGACACCATACTGACATAAATGACATCACAAAGGAAGGATCAGGCATTGTTAGTGTTTCCATGGAAACCAACATGCCATCACTGTTGACACTTCCCTCTTATCTATCTATGTAAGTCATCTCAGATGTCAAGAAGGATATTCTCAGGGGATTCTTTCCAGGGGGATTTTTTCCTACTTTATCAAAATGTGGACTTTTTCCGGGGGATTTTTTCTGGGTGGATCTTTTCCTGGGGGATTTTTTCCGCAAACCCTCAGGTATAGCCACTACACAGGGAGCAAGAGAGTCATGTGGGGACACACAAAATGAAAGGATCAACTAATGGACTCGAGAATGGGGCTTTCCCACCTTTTAGGGTTTTCTATTCGTTTAGCAAATTTGACAACAGGTGGTAATTTTCCCACATTTTTCTGACTGAAGTGTTTTCCAAAATAATAGATGAGGAAGTTCTGAAGGTCACATGAATATCCATTGTATGAAATTTGTATCATGTTTTGTGGCCTAGCATGGTCGAGCCAAGATGCCAGGCAGGGGGACTATGCAGTGGAATCTCCCTAGTGGACACCTCTGCCAGGAGGACACCTCACAAACAGGGACACTGAAGTTTATTCCCACATTGATCATTTCTATTCATTGTGACCTCTGCAATCAGGACACCTCACAATTAAGGACACCACATGTCAGCCCTGAAGTGTCCTTCAGACACGTTTCCACAGTAAATGGACCTGATGTTATTTTAAAATAAGACTGACCTCAATTGCACTTGAGTATGCTAAGTTACTCTAAGAACTTTTCGCAGGACAATACCTTCTACTTAATATGGTATTACTATTGTCACAACCTAACAGGTCCCTTTGTCACCTGTTATTGTAGCCATGATCATAAACCCTGGGTAAACCACAAGTGATAAGATACGGGCCAGTAATTCTGAAAGAATACATCCCAACACTTGCTTTTGCAGGGTCGCTGTGCAAACCAAATGTGCTTTTGAAGAGTGTTGTTTTCTACAGAAACATGAGCCACATTCATGCCCTTACTCTGGGCTGCTGGTCATGACCACATGAGCACTCACCCATGTCAGCAGGCCGACACAAGCTCTGTGCTGGATGGAGTCTATGGCTCTACACTAAGCCAAGATCCCATGATGGGTACATGTCTTACATGTAGTTGTCTTACATGTAGTTAGTTTTAGACACGAGCATGGTATTTGTCCATATACCCCGTACACTGCCTGAGGCTCATCTTGGACTTGAGTCTTGAGACAGCTTGTGTACATGTAGCAGGGTAGTAGGCCTACAACATGTGTTGGCCAACATGGCCTACTTGACCCACTCACGCTGTCAGACATGTCACAAAGAATGGGCTCTGTCTTGACGGAGGAGGACTGTGAAACATTCTGGACTGACTCAGATGGGTGTCAAGCCAAAGATTGTGAGAATACTTTACTGACAGGTCCATGGACTCAGTGAGTGAGTCAGCAAGCAGTTTTCTCTACTTATCCAACTCGCATAAGCACATGAGACTTCCCCGGGCCCTTTACACTACCTCAGCTATTGAACTGTCTTGACTGAAAGTTGGATACCAATACCACAGACACTAATCACAACTCTACACGCACACACCATATGAATCCATAAAACTCCACGCACTCCATGGCATCGTGAGAACTGACGACAATGCTCAGGATGCATCATGGAGTCACCTACCCTCTGTCCTTTGTAACTCCCTGCGATAACTCCTCAACAACTGAACTGTCAAGACTGGGAGTTAGATCCCTACAACAGAGAACAACCAACACACACACCACATGGACCTACTCCACTGTACACCACATGGAGTCACCTACCCTCCGTCCTGTGTAACTCGTCAGCTAAATAATTCTTCTGTTCCTTCTCTGCATCGAGTTGTTCCTGAATCCCCCTCAGTTCATGTTCCTTCTCGTTCACATCCTCCAGAAGCTGTCTCTGTATCTTCTGACTCTCCTGTAACTGTTCTGTGGTCGTGGCAACCATATCCAGCAGGCTCTCCACGGCTAACTTGAGTTTAGAGCTTGAATCTGGCGGCAGAACACAAAGTAGGTCAAGCGTGTCATCATAAATGAATGGTGGGGTTTATCAGGTGGAATGTTTGTATGGGTCGGGGTGTTTAGATTAGCATTAGAGGGTTTTAACACCAGTGGTCAACACTCACTTACTTAAAGGGAAACTCCATCAAGTCTTTTGTAAGGGTCTAGGATTGCAGGTGCTTCACCGTATAAAGGAAGTGCAACCGAAGGGAGACCTTGACCTACTACAGGGGTAATTCATGTGAAGAGCTTAGAATTGCTTGTGTTCCATCATGAACAGGCAGTCACTGACTGAGAGAGGGGGACAGAGCTTGAGCTATTCAAAGGGAACCTCCCCCCTCCCCCCCCCCCCCACACACAGATCCACAGAAGGAGTGTATGGCATTTCCAGATTCAGTTGCAGACTTTTTCAAAATGTCCTAATAGATTCTGAAGGTTCCACTGAAGAAGCGAGACCCAGGTCAGATGGGCCCCTTTAGATGTACCACTACCAGTGTGACCCCCCCCCCCCCAGCTCTTTCAATATAGATCATGAACTCACCTGTCAGCATCTGTTTTTCTTCCTCCTCCATCCCAGGTGTGATAAACAAACTCTCACACAGATGTTGTGACAGCGACATGTTCTCAGAATCCGAGGCAACAGATGCCATGCTTGCATCCATCAACGTGTCGTCTGCTTGGCTGCCTTCGGATTCCTCAGGCCCTGAAAGATTCAATAGGAAAAGGTTACCAATTTTTCATTCCGGGAACAGTCCTCCGTCACATGTGTGGGGTAGGGGGGAGCAGTGCCAAACGCAGCTCTACAGGCCTCGAAATATTCAATATGAAAGGTGGAGAAAAGAAGACCAAGTCTGATGAAATGTAGGAGGAAACCGAAGCACTGGGAAGCAACGTATGAAAGAGAATTGGAGACTCAATCACAGAAGTATTGGGGGGGGGTCTAGCTGCCTGCCGGGGTTAAAACGATGACTTACACGGCCACAATGCCCCAGACCCAAACGATGCCATGCTAACTTCTGCTACTACTTCAGTCCATGCAAAGATTTATTCCTCCATTCAATCACAGAAGATACGACGTTTATCCATTGTTGTCTGTATTATTTCAATGATAATCCTTGAATTTGCCCTCACAGATGGAATGAGAGTGTCAGGTATCCACAATAATGGCCGAGTACTAGTATTCCTGATATAGCAGGACAACCAAAGCAGACAAAGTACCAGACACCACGAACGACTCCACGAATATCAAGCAGAAGTCGAAAGTTTTGAAATCTTCAGGCCCTTTTTTCACCAGTGCAGGGTCAAAACACCAACACTGTTTGTATCAATAAGGGCCCATCAGGTAGGCCCTAAACTTCTGAATATAGGCAAATACTGAATTTGAATGGATTACTGTTAATCCACTTTCTTTCACCGTTGTCTTAATACGCAAAAATCACAACAAGCCCAAACAAAACATTTAAATCTCAAAAAAATTTGTCGAACCATTGTTCAATATTAGACCATGACTGGTTAACTGGTTTGAAATAATTGCGGGGAGGAGAAACGAAAAAATAAGACAAATATAAAATCAAAGTGTGAAGAATGACGTAGAAATCGCAGCAATAAATACACCATGCTCTGTTACTTATCAGATAGACCGTATTAGCATGTCTGCTTGAAATCGTAAAACGGTAGAGAAATCACGCGGCAGATTATTTTGAAATTCTCCCCTCGTTGAACGTCAAGCACTCGGTGTTGAATACTCCTGGATGAGGCAACCTCACCTCACACCCACCACTCATAACAAGTGGCATTGAAACAGCAATCGGTGAAACACGAAGCCGGGTTCATGAGTAAACCAGTGGAAACGGAACACAAGATCTCACTGCAATTGAATACACCCACATCACAGCCAGTCTATCAGATAGAGATTTGGATTGTACGATCAATCCAGCCTCACTGGTAATGATTGGGAATGAAAAGGAAAGGGCATGTCCCAGATTCAACAAATCCATGACAATATCACTCTCAGAATCGTCATATCAGACTTGGCCCCACTGCACTGAGTACCGGTGTGTGTGAGCCACCCTTCCAGACTGTAATCCTGGCTGGGAGTAGTTCAAATGTGGGTGCAAGCCCCTATTACTCATGAAATATTATTAAGATTATTAAATATGCATGGCTACTTTTACTACACATGATTGAATAGCAGTCTCCAACGGCAAGTTCAAAGCAAACATCATGCGCCATTGTTGAACATAATGACGTATTGTATTCACTCTCCATTTGTGGGATTTCCGCCAATTTTTCATTTCGGCATCATCCACGTTGGTTTCAGATCGGGTGTCAGGGTGGAAGAGTGGATACAGGGGGCCTGTCACCTCTGCAGTGGTGGGTTCACCCTCTCTCGAGTCCCTGCTCACACCCATGTAAAAGGAGTTTTGCTCCTGATACTTCTATGGAGAGCACTGACCACAGGATAATGAAAAGATGATTACCTGAGACCAAAGTGTGATTTCAATCAAAGACCAGGATCACAGGGTTATTTCAAAAACAACAGTGCTGACATGGCTGATTGTTGGATTACGCCCCGAGGACACAGCCCAGGCCGTGACATCAATTTGAAAGGAAATGAATGTTCGTTCTTACCGCGTGACGATTGGTAAATATTATGCTTGGATCAAAGACGATATGCAAGAGACTGCGACTGTGAGACTGTGGAAGAGAATGCGGTACTGACTGGAAATTGTGACTATGCAGATGCTGGTGTCCTGATGACTGACCAACTCTTTCACAGCCAGTTAAATCCTAAATCCTCAGAGAAACCCTGTTACATAGGCATTCTTTAGAAAGCACTCACGGAGAGCTTTCCAATGAATACCGGTACCTATGAAACAGGGTTTCAGCTGCCTTTCAAGGTTTTCAATATTTTCAATTTTGACAAAAGCTGCACTGAAAGGGTTAATCAGACTGTGTGTGTGATGGCTTCTCAATCACAGCTCACAATCTCATAACCATGTGTTACAGCTTTCTAATTGTTCAAATATGAGTAAAGCTCGGAGTTCAGCCCGCCCTAGGCCTTGGACCACCAACTGGCTGCAGTGAAATACATTACATGTCCTAACAGCAGGCCTAGAGAACAAGCCTATTAAAGTATTATGAACAGACAATGATAATTTGCCCTCATCTCGGACTGACAGTTGATAATGGATCATTTGAATTCCCGCCAATGCCAATGTCTGCCATAATTGATACACAGTTGAGACAACAAACCAGCAGAATAAAACGAAGTATTAGGTGATAGAAAAGCCCCTCTATCATCAGAGTACCTTGACCTTGGACCTCTCTCATAAGGACACCTTAGCATTCAAGATGAAAATACAGTTTGTAGATGAAAGGTGATGAATGATTCTGATTTAGGAATTGGTCAAATTACCCATACCGGTACCGGTAGACTCTGGAAACAGAGCTTGGCGATGAACTAAATTTTGAGCAATCAGGGTGTCCGCCTGCCAGAGGTGTCCAGTAAACAGAGGTTCAGATGGCCCAGATTTTCCAACCTGACATATCCAGCCTGAAATTGGGAGAGTTTCACTTTTCGCTTCCTGTACCAGAATGTGACAATGTACAGGTAGGCCAATAGCAAGATATAGCATGCAGTCACAGTAGCCTGTACCAACCTATGCCGGCAGCCTCCAGGATACGTCTAACCCTCTCAAATATCACTGTATCCATGGCGCTCAGCTTCTTCCGCTGCAATCTCCAGCTGTTTGCACAATCAACCATCATATAAACAGCATCACACAGACTCCCAGGATGTCAATGTTTATGGTCTACTCCAGTGTTCATTTAGAATGACATGTTTGTCTTACGTTCACTTTCTCTATGTATGTACTTGAACCTCCACGTGTATAATGACTCATTATGCTGATAACGACCATCATGATTTCCGATGCTAGTATACAGGACGTATCAGAATTAATGACTCATAACGAGATAGTACGATGGTTTTTAATGCCCACATACAGGGTGTGCCAAACATAACGACTTCAGAGTGGTAGCTAGGGGATGCCGGGGAGCAAACGCCCCAGTGAGGCCAACAAAAGTGTTTTTCATGCAGAGTTTTGGTGATAATGGTCTTTTGCCC
>NMRB01003298.1:30115-42639 GCA_002633025.1 Notospermus geniculatus | reverse complement strand
GAAACAACCTTCCCTGACACATTAGAAACACTACTAATATCCAAGGCACTTCTCTCCTGAACAGTACTGAACGTCGACCGTAAAGTCTCTAATTCCAAATTCAACTTCTGTAAATCACGAATATGTACGTCCTTTTCACTCAACTCATGTTCCTTTTCTGCTAACCTGTTCTCATAGGCCACAATACTACTGTCCAAATCCTTCTGATTCGCCTCCGATTCCCACCCCTCCCTCAGACGAGCAATCTCCTCGTCCTTTTTCACCAATTCCTCCTCCAACTCCGCTGACCGATCTCCATCATTGCCCGCCTGCGACATCTCCTCCACCAACTTCTCTAGTCTCTGAATCTCACCATCCTTTTCCTTCAACATGTCCTCCTTTTCGACCGCAAGTTTCGCTAGCACGGCCTCGTGCTCAGCTGTCACTTGTGCGAGCTCTACAGCCAACACACTTTTAAACCGGTCATCAAATTCTGACTTAAGCACCTCTTTGTCTTTTGCGAACTGTTCTTGAACTGATAACAACTCTTTCTGATGAGCCAATTCCATCTGCTCAACTTTTTGTGTATGGTCTTCTATTAGTTTTTCTGAAAAATTTAGTACAGTTGTGCCAAGACCCAGACGACATTGTTGTACAAACGCTTACGTACACCACCTCCCCTGCCAAGTCAGCCTTTCAAGACAGAAGGCAGTCTGACAATCAGAGGGGCCATGGTCACTTGTGGGAACAGCCCTATGTTGTACTGTTAAGTACACAGTAGTGTAGAGTTTGGCTGTTATTGCAGTTGACCATGTACCCCCTGATCTTGAGGGGAGATGTGTCTTCTTTTGGAGACAAGAAGTGGGCTAGAGTCGACTCAAAATGACTCTAAGCAAATTAAGAAGACCCTGTGATACGAAGGGCATCATAATGACAGATTCCCACAGGCCACAGGGGTAGAATGGTACAAAGATAGACGAGGAATGTTCATGGTGTAACCATGAGAATGACATGCTGTTATGGATTGTCTGGTTAGTCTCTTACATAAAGACCATAGCTAAACCAGTACCAGAAAGGTGACAGAGTTTGAGATCATTATGAAAACTCCCAACTGGGCAAAATGTCAGCCCAGCGGGTCACAAGAACCCAGATCCTTGGGAGAACTCCATAAGGTATGTACCAAACCCACCAGTCAACCAAAAATTCTACTTACCTATTTCAGCAGTTTTATCACGAATTGTATCCTGAAGATCGGCGATATCATCTTCGTATTTCTCAGCCATAGTTGCCTCCACTTCATATTCCTTATCGCTAAGACGTTGCTCCATCATCTCAAGAAGCTCTTGCCGCAGCTCTTCCAGCTCTTCCTCGTGTTCGTTACGGAGCGCCTCCAGGGCATCCTCATCTGCCTTCTCCTCCTCATCTCTAGCGGACAACTTCTGCTCTAACTCTGTTATCTTCTTCCCGAACTCCTCCGTCAATTCCTGCCGTAACGTCGCCAGCTCTTCCTCGTGTTCGTTACGGAGCGCCTCCAGGGCATCCTCATCTGCCTTCTCCTCCTCATCCTTCACGGACAACTTCGCCTGCAACTCTGCTATCTTCTTCCCGAACTCCTCTGTCAATTCCTGCCGTAACGCTGCCAGCTCTTCATCATGCTCTTTCTGCAGGGCCTCCAGTGCTTGCTCATCATCCTCTTCCTCTGCTATCTTCGCCCGCAGCTTGATCTCAAGTTCATCCAAAGCCCTGTCATGTTCTTTCTGAAGCTCATTCACCGTCTCCTTATGCTCCTTTCTCAGCTCATCCAGCTCTTTATCCTTCGCTGCTGAGGCGGCGTCCAATTCAGCCTTCAGAGTTTCTACCTCCTTATCTTTAGAGTCTAATGTTATTTTCATTTCATTTTCACTCCGGGCGATTTCTGCTTTCAACTTTTCAATCTCCTTCTCCTTTTCTAGGATTACCTCCTTCATTTCCGCCTCCACACGGACCCACTCCGAGCTGACCTGCTCCTCAACATGATCCACCACTTTCCGCTGATAATTCTCAATCTCCTTCTGATACTTCGCCTCCAGCTCATCCACCTCTGCCGCATGAGCTCTCTCCATCTCCGTCTTCACCTTTTCCAACTCTGCCGGGAATCCTTCCATCATCTTCTCATACTTTGCCTCAATCTCTTCGATTTCTTTCGCCTGCGCGTCCTCCATATCTAACCGAGCCTTCTCAATCTCAAGCTCACTGCGACTCTCGTAATCAATCCTCAGGTCATCCATCTGCGCCTGGTGCTCTGCTTCCAAGAACGTCCGTACATTCTCCAGCTGCTCCTCGAGCTCCCTGACCTTCACCTCCAACTCCTGCGTGTATTTCTCACTAACTTTATGTGGCGAACCCTCTGGTGAGCTTTCTTCAGGGGACGACGGCGTCACCATCAAAGATGGAATCGGAGGATGAACAGACAACGGTGTCATCTGCTGCAATCGTAAATGTTCTATAGTTTCCTCATAGTTGGTTTCCATGGCAATGATCTTCCGCTTGTACTCATTCTCAAGATCTTGTAACTCTCGACTTTTGGCTCGATCTGCAATATTAAGATCTCGGGCAGTTAGAGACTAGCTTTAAATGGTGTTCACTCTGCAATCACAGTATCTTAAGGTGCTGTTCAACAAGAGTTTTCTCGTGCAAGTTGGTTCTCAATGGCCAATTCACCATTGTTGGTTTCCTCACGACTTAGGCCCTATGCCGAGACTAATGGTGTGAAATCCTCGACCTTCAGATTACCAAAGTAGGCCTACTTGTTCATTGTTCGCCTGACTGGCCTCGAAACTACTATCGGAAACTACGGGCAGTCATTTGCACAAAGGACTGCCCGTAGTTTCCAATGGTTGACCTCCCCATAGAGACATGGGTGAGAAAACTCTCACATGAAGCAGCACCTTCAGCAAAGTAGACCATTTCGAGGCCAGTCAGGTGAACAAGTGAACAAGTAGGCCTACTTTGGTAATCTGAAGGTCGACGATTTCAAGCTGCAGAATCTCCAATCTCGCCACTCAGTGGATGATTGAAAAATACCCACAACGGGTACAAGACAAACAAAAGAACACCTACCAGATAATTCTGCCTTCTCCAATTCATTTTTCAGCTCTGAAATTTCCTTCTCATACTTTTCAATGAGATCTTGGCTCCCATTTGTGACTGGTGTTTGTGTCATGGCACTTGATTGGCCTGTCAACATTTCTGACTTTAGGTCAAGAAGGATGTTATATTCTCCCTGGAGGCGGCTGTGAGTATCGTAGAGTTCGTTCCGCAGAGCTGGAAAATGTCAAGAATCTCATTATTCTCAAGATTTGGGGAAAAGTATTTGAAGAAAGTTTGTTTATTTGATCACCTGAAGGATTTGCATCAAGTCTCACCCACCTTCTATATCTTTGATAACCCCGCCCCACCATCTCCATTTTGGTGGTGCTCCCCGTCTTTCTTTGCTGCCATTTCTCTTCTGACTGCCTCAAGATGGCGCTGGTACTTCTGGTCAAACTGCTGCCCGAGATCCCGTAGCTGCCTTTGATGAGATTCACTGAGTTTGTTGCGTAACGTTTCAAAAAGTTCCTCCATTTCGGTATCACCGGCTGCAAAAGAAAATTAACATCAGAATCAAAGGAGAAATCGAACAGTTTCTGTTTATACCACCAGGTGGCATGTCATAGCAGTTTTGACATAGGTGCCTCTGACACAGTGGACTCCATACCTGATTTCTCCTTCGCCTCCAACTGCTGCCTTAGTTCCTGAAGCTCTCGTTCATACTTCTCCATCAACGTTCTGTTCCGTTCAGTCAGTTTCTCCACCTCCTCTGCCACAAGGGTCCTTTCCTTCTCGTACCCTCGTTGTAATTCGAGTAAACATTCATACTCCGCCTGGAGGCGGCTGCGGAGGTCAAGCATATCCTGTCTGAGAGCTGAAATAATGAAGGTAGATGAACTTGACAGCAAAAATTCATCAAGGATTGGAAACATGACGACACTTCTTCAGGTAGTCCAAACTCTAAAGCAATGCTCCACATTTTCTGCAGCTTTGTTGACCTTAGAGAACCATCATAGGACAGAAAACTCCCAGAAGGAGGGGAACCAGAACTCCAAACAATCCTTGTTTTGTCCGACTGAAACCTACCGTCTGCCTGACTGAGCCTTGCTGCCTGATCCTGCTTCCAATTTTCCTCACTCTCACCCGACGTCTGCTTGGCTAAATTCTCCTTCTTCAGCTCCTCGATATGTTCTACGTATTTCTCTTCAAACCGCCGACTTGTCATCTAGAATCAGAGAAAGTGGAATTAACAGACCTGGATTGGAAACATGACGACACTTCTTCAGGTAGTCCAAACTCTAAAGCAATGCTCGACATTTTCTGCAGCTGTGTTGACCTTAGAGAACCATCATGGGACAGAAAACTCCCAGAAGGAGGGGAACCTGAACTCCAAACAATCCTTGTTTTGTCCGACTGAAACCTACCGTCTGCCTGACTGAGCCTTGCTGCCTGATCCTGCTTCCAATTCTCCTCACTCTCACCCGACGTCTGCTTGGCTAAATTTTCCTTCTTCAGCTCCTCGATATGTTCTACGTATTTCTCTTCAAACCGCCGACTAGTCATCTAGAATCAGAGAAAGTGGCATCAATATGATTTTGAATATGGTATGGCCCTGATAAACGATTCTCCAATTCGCAGATCTGCGCATTTCCACCAAAATCTCAACCAGAACATCGATCTGAAACCGGCTGATGTGACGCCGCTACCATGATTCAGCAATGGGCGAGTCTGACGCAATGTCTTCGACGTCACTGTCGTGGGGTTATATGTGTTACGTCATTCAGTTTCAGACGGAGGTTGTGGTTGAGATTTCGGCAGAAGTGCGCAGATCTTTGTCAATTTGAGAACAGTCTATTAATCCACGATTTGCAACCAAAACAGAGTCACAAACAGCGGATTTATCCCATTACATTACAAAAGCCACGTTACAAGAAACCTCTCATTGTCGTCAAAGAACATTATAATATCAACTCACCTCCAACATTTCTTGATGTTCTAGTCCAAGTTGGCCTTTGAGAGCTTCTAACAAGTGACTGGAGTCATGGCCACCTAACGGAGGAACATCCCTCTGTTTTCTCACGGAGTCTAACTTCTCCCTCAGCCTCTGTATGTCCTCATGGTGTTGTGCTTTCTCCATCTCTAACTCTGTCTTCAGCAGTTCAAGTTGATTGGAATGACTGGTCTGCATAGTGGACTGGAGGACATCAAGTTGGGACTTCAGTTCCTCCTGCAAATAGCAACGTAACAGCGTTTTGGAATGGCTGGTCATCAAACATCAATGCAACAAAGTTTTGGATTGGTCAGTCATCAAGCATCAATGCAACAAAGTTTTGGATTGGTCAGTCACAAGACGTGACGGACCATACAGGCTCACTGAGATCAGGCCTGAACAAAATACCAGTGTAACGAAACATAACCACACTTCTACTCGCCCAGCTAGCTCACGTGCTGGAGTGTTGGATTCAGAAGCAGAAGGTACAAGGTTCAAATCCCAGTGTTGCTCTTCAATTCTTGACACAAATACTTGTAAATGGGCCTCAGCCTCCTTTAGAACACAGTCCACAGAATCTTGGACTCTACTCACTGCATAATCATTTTTCATGTACTGTGTCTCCTCCTCGTGAGCATTCGTCATTTGTTCCCTGAGTCGGTCAAATACGTCGAGTTCACTGGGTTCCAGGTTGGCACGGAGCTGATCGATGGCCTGAAAGACGGAAAGTTACAAATGATCAAACAGACAGACCAGTGGCCAAGGCCCCCAAGTGACAGACCAGTGGTCAAGGCCCCCTAGTGACAGACCAGGGGCCAGTGGGTGATGGACCAGTGGCCCAAGGCCGGCAAACGTAGTGACCTGTACGATGGCTAGAAAGACTCTCACCTCATCATTTCTTCTCTTGATATCAGCAAGTTGGTCATCACGGTCTACTTTTGCTGCCGGCATGGTGGTGCTGGGTTGCTGTCGTTCTTTATCAAGTTCTTCCTTCAGTGTCGCCACCTGTTGTTCATAATCTGTCTTCAGCCCCTCAAGCTGGAAAATAGAAAGAGAAACATAGGAATTGGGTTGAATGGTAAGGCATTCCATTTTAGAACAAGAGGGCTATATGCCTGCCTCGCCCTCAGCTGACACATTAGAGATTTCGGCAGGACATTTTACGCACAAAATCAATGGAAACGTAATCCTATTTAATACATTAGATTTCTATTGAATTGGCTTGTTTGTGTACACAGAAAACATCCTGTCGAAAGTCTCCCTTGTCAGTCAGGACCTGTTCAGTTGCAGGAAGGCAAAGATGAATTTGGGAAGCGTCGACGCACTGCTGCCTCCAATTCAGCCTGGAATTCCAAAATGACAGATCAGGCATCCACAGCAGGCCGTGCCCTCTCCGTGTGTGTTACTCCAACAGCAAGTCCTGAGGTAATGAATACAACGACGCTCTGCAAGGACGAATCGTGACGAAATCTCAAATCATAAAAACAAGAGACACTCTCACATCCTTACAGGATATTATACTTGTTACTTTAGCAGTATTGACGAAAATAAATACGAGGCATTCTCACGTCGATTTAATTAACATGTCGCTGTCATTGAGACATAGCAATGGAAAGATGCATTTCATGTAAAGTGGATTATGGATCAATAGGCTCGGCTTGGGTTCATCACGAGGGAATCTGAGGTTTAAGACTGCAAGGTGAGGGATTCATATCCTAATCTCTCAGCAGGGAAAGGAACAGGAACATAGGGGATCTGAGGTTCAAGACTACAAGGCGAGGGATTCATATCTAATCTCTCAGCAGGGAAAGGAACAGGAACATAGGGGATCTGAGGTTCAAGACTGCAAGGCGAGGGATTCATATCTTATCTCTCAGCAGGGAAAGGAACAGGAACATAGGGGATCTGAGGTTCAAGACTGCAAGGCGAGGGATTCATATCTTATCTCTCAGCAGGGGAAAGGAACAGGAACATAGGTTAGTATGGAGAGTGATACAACATGTATTTGGACAAAAGACTGTCAAACAAGAATACACTCCACACTCCAAGACAGAATTTCAGTAAGTCACCAAAATGCAGGCCGTTTGTTGTGAGGCGAGCAAAAAACTGCTCACCTGAGAACAATAGAAAATTCTATTGTTCTCAGGCGAGCAGCTTTTTGCTCGCCTCACCAAACAGACTGAAAAACGCTGAAATCGCCTTAGAAATTCAGCCACACAACTTACAACCCTATACAGACCACAAAGCAACACTCAATGCCAATGACTCAGACCCCTGAACACAGTGACCAGAGCTGTCAAATACAGTAACACCCCCAAGTGGCCTAGGCACACATTATGACCACAGACTAATGACATGTTTATAACATGAAACAAGGCCCTTCGTCAACTCTCTGACTGGGCGTTGTTTAGGGTGTACAACACAGTCAAAGGCGATAGTAGTATGTCAGTTGGCTGTTTGGCTCGTTTGTCGACATGTACTTGACCCAACATTCTCAGCCATCTTGCAAGAAACCAACTGCAAACTTGGAAGTCATTTCAGTGTAAACAGTCTTCAACAAGTCATTCAACCTTCGCTTATGCTTGCAAAACCTCACTGAGTGAATGGACAATTCTACTCATGGACTGGACTGAAGATTCCAACCGATAGTGCCCTAAATATCACAGAGAGGAGATATCATCAATGATAATACATGAATGGTTTATGAACAAGCCCAATCAAAGATGATTTGTTCAGTCGGTAGTACATTCTAACAGGCCTATACAGCCTGATTAGAATGTACAGGCCTACTGAATGTCTAAATGAATGGGATTTTTACAGTTTGGCAATCGGATTTAAGACCAGGTGCACTTGTTGACGACAAGGAAGAGCTAGTGTAGACATACTTCAAGTCTGTCTTCCATAAAACTCAACCTGGAGCCGTCCGGACAGTGTCATCTGCTCACAAATGGCTAGGCTCCTACACAGTTGTTTTGTGGTCTTTGTGGCATCTTGACAACCAAGGATTGTGGCATGGCTCCACCCTCAGACTATGTTCGCATAAACGTTTGTACGTACGAAGTATGGACATGTGGTAGGCCATGATGCCTTTGTGGGTGACAAAAACTAAACTTGCAGGCATCAAATCTTCTAGACTAAGCGAAAGTTTCCACTTTCATTATCGTGAACCTCGATTCATACCCCATCTATTCATAAGAATAGTGGCCAGAACCATTGTACAGGTCCCATTCATGTTTGATTGATTCTCTGATTGTAACTGTAAGTGATATGAGATTGTGCCACTGCAATAGCTTTACACAGCATAAAAGTAAACTTTATCATCTGAACAACAGAATGGTCAAACCATTATACACAGCCTAGCAATTAGTAGGTAAAAGCTGCCTCTCCACTTCATCAGCCCAATTTCCACAAACGATTGATTGATTTGGCACGGAGAAACAAAATCCTAACTGATATTTCCACAGGTAATGGATCACTAAGAGGCATGCTGTCGTAACCATGTGAACCGATTGTTCTCCTGACAACACGAGAGTTTTGATACTGTTGATTGTCTGATTAGGGGACCATATCGGAAGTAATCAACACAAGGAATACGTGACGGGATACGTCTTCAGCATCTTTCCTTCAGAACATCAGTTCTTCATTGACCACTGCTGTGCTCTACGAGATTTTTAGCTGCCCTAACCCGGGCCTACAATGCTTCTGGGACTGACAGGAACATCTGGTGATGAACTGGACCATGGTAGTCGCACAGCACTCGGGTGCAGTAAGCTAGGGTCTTCAAACATTCTCATCAGGTACCTCAAAGCACTGAGTTTGACCTTGACCTCCTGACCTACCTTATGAGTGGAGAGTTCAAACATTATCCCGTCCGGTAACCAGCTGATTACGAGGCCGTCCATTGCCTCCAAGCCGACCAGTTGCATAGCGTTTATCTTAAACATAGCGGTATCCAGTTCTGTCGACATTTAGAAACACACTTGTCACATGTTTGATATGTTCAAATGTTACAGTTCTACATATTTAATGTTTTGCGAGAGGTACGAGTGTCAGCCGATTCAGCATTTTTGATGCGGGTACCGGTACATTGTTTGGGCACTGATCATCAGTGTGGTAAGCCATCTTCACATGATCTCCGTAGGCCTGTTCCATGATACCATCCAATTACCGTACCGTCTCAAACAGGGTGGATACCTGTACCCCATTCACCTCAAAAGGGTCCAAATTCTGACTGTACGGCAGTTTAAGAGGCTGATAAACAGGGCCAAAACTTCAATCTTTGGGCACAACCATGACAACACGAGTGACTCCCTTCAACGTCGGCATATTTGCTGCCAATTTGATCGACCGTTGATACACCAGGTGAATTTATTGATCGCAATATTCTATAACCGGTCGTTTAATCAGGATTTGGTAAATATAGCTTGGGCTGTGTTTAAGGGAAACAAGCAGCAGCAGCAGTGTGTGTAATGGACTAGCTGCTGGCTTTTGATTGCATTGGGATAGACTAGCTGCAGTGGTGGGCTATGGTCATCAAAATAGGGCGACGCCTTTTGGACTACAGGGTCAAGAATATCTTCCGTTATAACCTCTGTCCCAACTGTTTGCAAGAAGAGTATCATGAGTTTTTTACGAACATATCCTCGAATTCATGGTAATATCATGTATCCTGAGGGTTTCTGCCAGGATTTTTTTCCAGGGTACGACCTGGGGGGGGGGGGGAGAAAAAAAATTAAAAAAATTTTTTTTTTGAAAAAAAATTTTTTTTCAAATTTTCTTTTTCCGGTTAATAATGGCCTCCAGAGTCATTTTTTACACTCCAAAATGCAAAATTAGTCTTCCTTCTGCATGAAAGTTGCATTTGAAATGTAACAAATTTAAGGAAAACATTACTGAAGTGATTTTTTCAGGGTACTATATCGTACCCTCAAATTTCTTTAGGGTACTATATTTGTACCCAAAGTACCCTCTGGCGGAGACCCTGATCCTTGATGAAAATCCCACCACGTTTCGAAGGAGAAAACGGAGAAAGTACCACCACAAAGAATCATCACTACTTTACAAGTCAACAAATCTGAAACATCCACAAATCACTTGCTTGTTTTAGAAATGCCTAAAGTACTGACACTCATGTGATATATTAGGAATATTTCAACATTTAGCCCCAAACTCCTTAAGAAATCTGGTCACATAATCCTAACAGAATGTAGCGAAGTTCCTTGCACTCTTGAACCAACATATCCTGCCGAACCAAACCTACGTAAAAATCGACTCAGATCTGAACGCCAGCCGTGAAAGTACCCTCCACCATCCTCCGACCAATCAGAGATTGAGTGCCCGGCAGATTTGGCGTATAATTACACAAGTCAAAGTTAATAATTCAGATGATTCAATCTGATGATATCGTGGCACGAACAATGACAGTAACTCCTGTTATCAATAATGCGGGGATCCTTAATTAGATTATTCATGTCCGTCTTGACGTTGTTTTTCCGCGTGTTGATTGGTTTAGACCATTGTTCCAGGTGTTAACGAAACCAACATCCAATATCAACATGAAAGGAACTTACATAAAGAATTTTGGACACAGTTGTGGCAGGAACACGAGCATCCACCCAGCGGACATCCACCACAACATGGAAAACTCACTGTCACACGTTGCATGGCATGCCGTCACTAGGCTGTCGTCAATATTTCAATATATTTTGCAGCCTAATCTCAAGTTTATATAAACCGTACTAGTATTTGTGGTTTTGTTAAGTAGAAAATCAATGAATGTCGGCCATCATCCTTGGCTCTGATCAATACTGCAGGTGACTTCTCGGGGGACATTTGACGACGGAATTGGCAGCACAGTTTCGCTGAAGACTGGTGGTAGAGTTTGACGAGGGCGGCACATCTCTCAGAATGTGACATAGGGGTCGTAAGTTGAGGTAAGGGTGGACGGAAGAGCGAGGAGTAAAAGGGCATAAGCTCACTTGTTTTGAATTTTAGTTCAGGTACCGACCCGTGACAGCAGGTCCTACCAATCCATCCTGTTGTTTTAAAAATATTGAGTTGAGAACCGAGCGCCAAATTCGGCATTATTGGTTCTATAGACAATATTGGGCGATTTTAATGTAATGCAGGAGGAAACCGGAGTGCCCGGAGAAAACCTGCGCTGTCAAAGAGAGTCGCCCTCTCTATCACATGAGACACGGACCCGACCGGGAATCGAACCCGCGACCTCAGAGGTGACAGGCGCCGATGTTTCCATTGCGCCACTCTGACAGCCCCATCCTGTTGTGGAAGCGACAATTGGACTGGGGAACCTCTTTCAGTCGACACCTTTTTCAGGAGGACACCTCTCTATTGAAGACACCCGAGTTCAATCCCAGAGAGGTCAGCTCTATTCATTATGACCTTTATCAGTCCCACTGCTGTCCTTGGAGAGTCTTCTCCATCCGACTCAAAATCAAAGGAGTGACCAAGGCCTTGGCCCAATCTGTCCATGGACTCCACTCCATCAGTCCATATACTCCTCTCTCCCTGCAGCAATGGTACGTGTGCAAGAATTCTCAGCTCTTGATCAGCCCAACAGCTCATTAAAATAGTCATAACTGTCGTCACGCATTGATTATATTAATTCGTAATTAGTTGAATCAATAGGTGTACAGAGGATGGGAGGAGATGGCACGTACCCAGCAGAGATGAAGGAAGTTCTACTGAATACAAGCGGGAATCGGGGAGTATTTCGATCACTTCACTGCGATAGACTGGAATTGTGGCCCACGACGCCACGGCGAAACCATGGCGTCATGTGCTGCTGGTATCATGTACTTAAAATGCACTGCATGACGTCATAACGTTATACAAAACCTATCAATGAGCGTGGCCAATGAGAAAGAGAAGGACACCGACCGAGGAAAGACACAGATGAGATCTGAGTGGTCTAGTACAAACATCCGCACTTGTCTGCTCTGTGGTTGTGGGTTCAAGACTACAGAGTTGTTCGCATTCATGCAATGGGACAGAAACTGTCCGACGGGGGCAGGTTTCCTCAGGAGGCTTCAGATTCTACAGTACACAGACTTACCTGGAAACTTCCTATCATTACAAACGCCATTTTGCTAGGTTCACATTCGAGTCTTTTGCAGGCAAGAAATAATTTGTTATCCTGTCATCCTATCCCACTTGAATTATCTGAAGACATCACACCAAATGACCCAAAATCTATCAAAGTCCCGTTTTGAACCAAGTTGACAAAAGACACCTCATGTCCAAGCCTAGCGAAGACACATCCACAATATCACTTGTCCAAACACAAAGTCGCAACACCAATGTTCGGGTCGGTAAATCTAAAAGGCTACGAAAACAGGAATACCAATAAGACGATAAAGGTGTATTCTTTGATATACTGAAAGCAGGTGCCTTGTTGAGTCGATGATCCGTGACTGAAGTCAACAGACTCTCAACAGAACGAGTACAAGTTCAAAACCTTCATAAA
>NMRB01003298.1:19612-29838 GCA_002633025.1 Notospermus geniculatus | reverse complement strand
GGAAAGCGTTCAACCAATCAGGGAGCCGGTAACATGGACCGAAACACTCACTGAAGAATCTGATTGGCAGAACACCTGCCTGACGCATTGCGTATGCACCAGTCTGTCACCGGCTTAAGGCCCTACAATACCCTTGGGAAAACAGAGATTTTCCCACTGCGATGATTGAGCCATTACCCACAGATTAGGACATGACCACACGTTTACCTGACACATTAATCTCTAATTAAAACATGTAATTGTCACATTATTCAGGAATTGAGGAATAGTCAGACAACGATTTCCTGGTTGGCGCCATGTTTCACTCCCTAGCCCCCGATTACCTCAGGATGAACTGGGAAAATCATCTTCAATTTTGTTTCTTTTCAATGATTCCTGTCAGCCGTGCCAAGCCAAGGGCCTTGACACACATGGTCGAACCTGTTAAGTAAGGAGTTGATCCCTTCCGGCATTGAAGGGTCAGAATACACAGCCATAAATAAGCACTAATCATTTTTATTCAACCACAATGGAATGCAGATTGAGATATATACTTTTTTTAATTAGAGGGTAAAAGGGGATTTGGCACTGAGCGGGCTGTCCAGGTTATGACCCTTGGTCATGTTTGTCCCCATGGAGGTGAAATGTTTGTCCACAAGGAGGTGAAAGTAGTCAACTGACTGGTCTTAAAGGTAGAAGTTCCTGTTTCATTCGGCAAGAAGCCAGAGTAGATGACATCTTCCATGAGGATTCATCTGTCGGGATTTGAATCCTGACCTCTCAGTTTCGTGTCCAAGCTGGGGCTACCACTGCACGATCGCGTTCCCCTTACATTACAGACTTGTAAGTTGCAGACCTCACCAGGAATCAAACCTGAATCTCTCATGTGCAACGCAAATGTTCTTCCATCGAATCAGACCAACACTGCCTAAGTGTACCATAAAAGAAAGGGACCCTAACCTTTCACCATGCAATTACGGTACGGAAAATGAAACAGCCAATCACCTTATGGACCCGAAATTCCTCCAGCATGACCATGAAAAGGTCCCAGGACTAGGGTTGGTCCATACAAGAATGGCCAGGGAGGAGCCATCCTGAGAATCTCAGCTCATTTACAGCCTCCCAAGTAACAAGTGCGAGGAGGGGAACGATTGTGAAGACCCTGGATGCGAGGATAGGGAAGACCTGGTGATTTTGATTGACTACAGACCTGTCAACCATTTCCAACAAAGACCCACCTCAGCCAAAGTCCCAGGACATGAACATTGGAAAAAAACACCGATATGTGGTCTTTAACAGGTAATTTTCTGGCCAGGTGAACTCTTGTACCCCTCAGGCAAATCTCCCCGATCTCTAACCAAAGCTTTATTGGAAATAAACAGCAGAACTTTTTGTCCAAATATCTGTGCAACATTGGACAACAGTAGTCTTGTACGCATACTTCACACGGAAAATTGTTTTGCAAACCTGCGTCAACAATTTAGCTACCTAATTATCGAGATAAGATCGAAAAAACTGTGAGAAACTTGTTCTTTATGCCAGGAACCCCCAAGAAGATTTTAGAAACATGCTGTTTGTGAGACCGCTCATGTGAGGCAGTCTAGGAACACCCGTCGCATTTTAGTGTTAATAGCCTTGGTGAACCCGCACATTTCAATACCAGGAAGGTGAACAGTGGCATATCAATGCAACCTGACAGCCCTTGTTGATCATTCAGCAACATCCAACGGGTTTTCCCGGACCGCCTCAGATATGGCCGAGGCGGATGATCTCAGGAAGTCAAGAGTCCTTGAAGGTGTTGAAGAAGCTCTATCTTTATTGATTGACAGAACACTACAACTCAGAGATAATGGTCAATGAGCTGGCAGATTGGCTTGGTGGAAATCAGGGACCTCATCCAGGGTTTCCGCCAGAGGGTAAAATGGGTAAAATTCCGTACCCTAAAATTTTTCCAGGGTACGAATCCGTACCCTCAAAAATTTGATAAATTCACATATTTATCAGCAGTATTCATTGTTTTTCACCATTTAATATCATATTTCACAATGGAAAGTGATTTTATGCTTCAAAATACGCCTAAAATGGCACTAAACATCGTTTAAAACCAAAATAAACAAATAAAAATAAAAATAAAAATTTTTCAAAAAAAAATTTTTTTTCAAATAAAAATTTTTTTTTTGNGGACTTTGCTGCCAAATACCGGCAGCACTAAACTTGCTATCCTGGGGCCTGTTTCATAAAGTGACTTTAAGCTAATGGTACCATTAACTCAATGAATTTTTCATTTCGTTAAAGGTACTATTAGCTTAAAAGTTACTTTATGAAATAGGCCCCTGAACAGTACATGTATGTTTCCTTCCAATAATGTATTGACATGGGACCATCATCTGAATGGTTTTCAGTAGATCTCTATGGCAGTGACACCTGATCCAAGGTGGCCAGTTTGAAGCTCCCCATTCCTGCTTCTTGGATTCAAAATCACCACACTGCGGAAGCTTAGAACCCAGAAATCCAATCAAAGTCAAAATTGGTGAATGCAGAATTAGAGGCTTGGAATTTTGGCAGGAACACAGAACGTACTCTATGCCCCGTTTGGCCTGTGGAAATAGGCGGAGATCAGAGGGAAAGATGTATTAATAATACAAATACATGTAGTTCTTGGATCGATCTCAAGAATGGATTTCCACTAGCCAGGGGGAACAGGTGAAGAAGTTCAATTGATCTGAATATGAAGAAGACCTGACAGAGTAGAATATGAACAAATGTTGAGAAAGTTATCAATTGATTGGGCCTGGCAGACACTAAGGCCTTTT
Organism: Notospermus geniculatus; assembly: GCA_002633025.1. NCBI lineage: Eukaryota > Metazoa > Nemertea > Pilidiophora > Heteronemertea > Lineidae > Notospermus > Notospermus geniculatus. Next base: position 27,046 of record NMRB01003298.1, on the reverse strand, counting down.
TACAAACCATGAGTTCATTGTAGGTGAAGCCCCACAGATAAGGTCACTCCACAGTGAAAGCGATGGCAGAACAATTGAGAATTGGACAATTTGGCAGTGAACATTTTTTCCCTCTTGAGATACCGGTATTTTGCCATTCTTAAGGTGGTGACAGACTGGGGGAGTGCGCAAACAACGCATCAGGAAAGAGTTCAACCAGTCAGGGAGATTTTCGACCCCAACCGGGGTCTTCTTCAGGCTGGCACTTTTCCACAGTAGATTTAGATTTCTTTTCTGAAATCTAGTGTGGAAAAGTGCCAGCCTGAAGAAGACCCCGGTTGGGGTCGAAAATTTGCTAAGTCCTGGAAGTTGACTTCTTGATACATGTAACCACTTTGTGTGTCAATTTTTGTGCTTTCTTCTTTGGACAACCAATCAGGGAGGCGGTAAAATGGACCAAAACACCCACCGAAGAAACTGATTGGAGGAACGCCTGCATGACGTGTTGCGTATATGCCAGTCTGTCACCGGTTTTACTCTCAACACCATCAATGACTCTGAACCCTGTGCACCCCTTGTGACGGCTGGACTCTGTGAGTTTGCAGGGAAGACAATCCATGCACAAGTGAATATAATGCTTTGCGAATAGCATGAATCAATCAAGTTAATCTGTTCGGCTACCACCACAAACAGATCAAACATGCAGAGGTACACACGCTGCCAGCCTCCCCATGGCCAGCTGATGACAAAACTTTGTGTCTCCTACACAACAGCAGTGTGAAATGATTTAGAAAGCGAAGTATGTAGCAATTTTGGAGATGTCACGCAAAGAGCTAATGAACATGAACGTAAAAATTTTCATGAAAGATTGACTACTCACGTGTGTGTCGGCCATTGTTGGATCATTATCGCCTCCTCCCCGACACGTTATCAATCAGACAGGAGATCAATCGTACGCGATATCGCGTTTCTATGGTATCCAGGTTTTTATCTCCACGGTGACATTAGTGACACAACTACGGCGACAATATAATATTCACGATAAACTTCACACTTGGAATGCTGCCGATACAACACAGTTTCCACAACAAATTGTTACGCTCAGGGTTCAACTTTACGATATCTGCAGCCTTATCACCAAGAGAAACACCTGTTGTAACACACGGAAAGACACCAAGATCCAGGCACTGAAATAAGGGAGAGATGACATACACAGCCAAAAGTTCGTTCCCACAAATCACACCTCTCCAACTCTGCAAACGTAGATTTGGATAACAGTAGATTTTGTTCATTCATTGATAATCCATGCTATTTCCATACACACAGCTCCACAACTCGATGCCTAAGGGACATGTTTCTGTTCATGACTATCCAAATCCATTTCAAATCTTAAAGAATCCCTCTATAAACATTGCCAATATGATGCAAACGTGGCCTTCCCCACAGACTAAGCTACTTTCTCTCAATGTGTTTTATCCAATACCCCTGACCTCCCCTCAGGCAAGCAGGCCTTACGATCAACACCCTATGACTTCATGAGACCTGACCAATCAGGTCCAACAGACAGATAAAACAAGCCGCCACGCTGACCCCAAATTATGCACGTCCCCCACAGATCAAATATGGCAAATGAAAGTAAATAAGACTCATAACATGCTCAAGAAATCTTTGATCTGCCCTGACAGGACCCAGCTAATCTACCCCTTCGTCAGTATGACTCGAGGCCTATTAATGACCCAAGTTGTCATAGGCCTACTGTTTAAAATGACACAAGCAATGGCGACTCCTGGAATTGTCACCATATGCGTGTCATTTCCTAAATGATTCAGACTACCAGGCATGCCAGGTTAAAGGGTTTTCAATCTACTTACTGTTCCCCAAAGTCCTACCCAGCATTCTTGAGAGGGTACACACGAACTGGAGTTCAAGACCAGCAACAGGCTACACAAGTGCAGATGCTGCGCTCATCCGATCGATAGGCCTACCCCTTTGAACATCGATTACCCGCAAAGTGTGCAAGGTGACCTGAGGAAGAGAACGACACAGTTCCACGCAATTACCATCGAATTCCAACCAAAGATCTGTCTGCCGACTTAGGAGCAGAAACTAAACTAATGCTGTCATTAGAAATGCGAGTCATTAGAAATATCCAATGTAAGAAGTACAAACTCCAAGAAACACCACTGGCAAGAATTTACCATTAATCCAACAGATCCTCGAAGCTCTGATTCAAATACCAACACTTAATTCCTCTCCAACCGCACACACCAGCATCCAAAAATACCCCACCCCATACAAACGCCAAACAATAGGGACCGGTCTCCTGAACAATAGCTCAAGGAGAACACCCCCTTTGCGACAGAAAGGCAAGACTTGACCTCGTAGGGGTGGATAATGGGGTGAGTCACAAAAGGAGTTGGTTCCCTGACCCTGAATCACCAATCTTGCACATCCTCCCACAGCAGGGCTTTGGTCTCGTGCCTTTTCATACACTCATGTGTGATTGGATGAAGAGGAGCGAGGTAAAAACCCCTGCTGTGGGAGGATGGTCTTGCAGTACTTCAGTTTGATTGTTGTTACCGTCATGGTTCGAGGGTCACAGCTGATGTTGACATACCGGGTAATTTGTTTGGGGTGTCACTCTGAAGACTGATCAGCTCCATTCACTACAACTCTGGAATCAGGACATCTCTCAACAGGTTGGAGCTCGCTTGGGCCATGCCTGTGCAAAATCTAAATCCAGTCATTCAAATGTCCAACTCTTTTTTTTAATCCAAAGGCTTGGATCCATTGCAGTGGGTTTCCACTCTTGCTGTGCGGTTTCCATTAGGACTTAGCACATAATGGAGATGCCTGTTGGGCCCTGATTTGCTGGATTGAAAGAAGCAGGAATGAACACCTCCCTTCAGCATAAAGCCAATCTGCGGCCCAGCAGTATAAAGCGGGTGATCCACTGTTGCGATTTTCAGGCCTTGCCGTTTGACGGGCGCGATTTTGCATGCGCCTGGCAAACAATAGAATTTCTATTGTTTGCGAGGCGCATGTAAAATCGCGCCCGTCAAACGGCAAGGCCTGGATTTTGGCTTGAGATGGGGTTGCGTTCCCTTGCGGTTACCTTAGGCTGCGATTCCATAGGCTGTTCCCTTGTGGAATTTCCCTTGTTCCGTGGACTCGTGCTGTTAGGACAATGGGACCTGGCCTTGTGCCCTATGGGAACAGCCAGTGAGCAAATCAAGTGTTCATTCTCATTGTGATGTGTCACAAGGTCACAAGCGAACAGGGAACAGGGAAAAAGTGCACAAGCGAACAGCCTATGGATACGCAGCCTTATAAGGACTTCCGATTGCCATATAAGGTAACCGCAAGGGAACACAACCCTGTCTCAAGCCGAAATCGCAACAGTGGATCACCCGCTTATGTGAAGGAGAGTAAATGATGATTCAACCAACCTTTGTAAATCAGAATGCCCACTGCATTGTTCAAGCCTTTGACTCGAGATTTATAACTCCAGCTCACTGGTTGTCACACCTAATCCTTCAGCACAATAGCAACAATGACCAGGGCCAAGGCTGGCTGGGTGAATTTGGATTACTCTAAGATCAATTGGTATGACTGATGGTCTGTATCTGATTGGTCAACTGAGTACAATGCTCATTTCCATAGTTAGGCCCCTAACAAGTTAAATTTCCCCACGGTTAGAAAATTCAGGCTTTATAGCCATGTTTTGTTCACCGGTGCAGCAAAACACTAGTTTAGCTATAAACTGTAGATTTACATGGTTGGTGTACATTGTGTGCGTGCCTCTCATAGAAGTGATCCATAATTCACACACCAAGCGTACGGTCAGGTGGATTAATCAATTTGATTATTAATTAATACTGATCTGCATCTCATATTACTGACGTTAACCCTCCCTGGTGCAAGGGGTAGTCCAAATTGCACATCCAATAAGCCTCTGCCCCTACTATGCCAGCAAATGACATCGGCCAAACAACGGGCTTATTGACGCCTTTTGCTGTTAGGCCGTTGTTGGGCCAAGGACATTTGCTGGCTGGGTGGGGAGCTTGTTTACAAAGCCAAAGCAGGATTCCCAACACATTCCCTTCACTTTCACTTGATTCAGCCACAAGGCTCGAAGATGAAGTTAGCCAGTTGAGGGATACGCTACTCATAAGGAGACGTTGGGAATAAAGTCCCTGGAGTGAGTTAGACAAAACCAACACAAGACATACGAACCAATATATAATACTTTAATCTTGATCAATACTGCGAAAATACAAAAAATCCCACCGGAGTGATGTCCCTGACAGGAATATCAGCTCAGACAGGGTGTCCCAGAAAATATCCACCTCACCCTGACAGAAAATGGAGAATCTTACTTATTGGGTTGATCTTGGAACAGGGGGCTGAAAGTTTGTCAATTCCTTAGAGAGGGAGTGAAGATGCATGTATGAAATGGTGTGACGACTGGTTGTTGGGTAGTCCCAAGACGAGGACACAACCCAAGCCCAAGAACGTACAGTATAAACTTCCTTTACTAAACATGATGAGTGAATATGGGACCCAGTGACAGAACCGGAACAGATTTATACATTGCACCTTAATTTCTGGAACACCCTGTTCAGCCAAGACACCACTTTACTGGTCCAACAATAAAGGAAGATTATCCCATGAATTCTTTGCAATTATTTCCTAAACACACTTATCAACAAAGTGAAAAATATTCATTGAAAGATTAAACAATGTACTGGTATGTTTTTTTTCATCACAACCTTATAAATCCAAAGGAATTGCATAGGATATGATTTAGAATTCCCCACAGCATTGTGCCCCATCTCATGCCGAAGGCTCGAAGAAAGACACCCCACCTAATCAGCGAAGCAGACTAAAGAAGCAGAAGCATTGGTGACCCGCTCTAGCAAAAGTAGGCAATTGCTGCAACCGATGGTCTTACAACACAATAGCTGAAATGTACGTCTCTGCAGGTTGACAATAGTAGTGGACAGCAGTGATAATAGTTGAATAAACTGATGACCAATGATGATCACTTGCGACAAGTGCCTCCTTTTGTGTGAGCGGGTCAAACATTTTAAGTGTGGAATCAATGAGTGAATGAATACATGTTGAAATAAATAGTGCATACATGAAATGTACAGGACTATGTTGTTGACGAAAGACATGATATGTAACATTCTCATTCAGGCAAGTTTCTTGGATAAATATTCAAGACGAGATGGGACATGTCATCTGAAGCACAATCGAAAGATATTTCACTTTGTCTACAGCACAGCTGAAAAACTATTTTACTTCGTGTAGCACATTGAAAAGCTATCTCACTTTCTCAAAGTGAGATCTGTATGATTTGTCTACCTATCACCAGGTGACAGTACGTCACAGTCCAGCAAAATCCAATAGGAGCAGTCAGTCAGCCACGCTCATCGCGAAAAGACCGCAGCAAAGTTCTAGCACATCAATACAATAGAAACTTCTCCCGATTAGTAGTCAATCAACCATGGGCCTGCTAGGCATTGAATTGGACTGTAGTGACTCCTATAGTATTGGTCAACTGACTGACAGTTCCTATTACCCCAAGCCATTGAGTATCACGACAGCTGTCATACATTACAATTCATCTAATTCTGATGGCAAATCCTGCTTGGGTGCATTTCACAACCAAATTATTACTAGGAAACAATCGAAATGCTAAAAATACGAAACCTTAGCCCCCAAATGACCAACAGATTTCTGCAAGGGACTTCGAATGAAACAAGAAACTTTAAACCAAACAGGAAATTTTCACATGCTGTAACCATTTTTGAATAAACGAAACTTAGTCAACATATGGATATCTTTGGATGCAAAAAAATGTACACAAATACACGCTAGACCTTCCCAGACTAGCATTTGACGAAAAATAAACCCTGATAGCATTTTGTAGNGGTGTAGGCCTATTTGCATGTTAGGCCTAATCGGGATATGAGTATCAAAAATCGGGAAGTGTTTTTTTCCATTAACAGATGGCAGCACCTGTGACCTTGTATTTCACGGCGTAAAATCTGAATTGCTGGCGTAAGTTGGCTGCAATCATCGATAATCATCAATTATCATCATCAAAAGGCTTGATTGTGCCATAATCTCTGGGCTTCCAAATTCAGAAACGTTCCTGATATTGGAATCGAAAATCGCTTCCAAAAAAAGAAACGTTGCCAAAGTCGGAAACGTTTCCAATTTTTGAACTTTCCCGAACTGAGATTGTATCCATGAACTCCCCGATTCTGACTAAAATGACTTGTTCAACAAGAGGACTCTGCCGCACCCAGAGAAGACTACATGGAAGTGACAGTCTTGGATCCTCTGCACTAGCTACCCCAACAAGTGATACCACTGGATCCTCTGCCCTATCTCGGTGGTCCTCTTCCCCTTCTGCGAATTGGTCCTTTAAAATGACGAATACATATTGTTCGGTCTGCGCATGGTCCTCCATTTGACCACACCACTGGAGTGTTCTTTATTCAACCGTACAGTGTCATAACGACTTTTCAATCTCTCAATCGCCCGGTCGTTGCGCAGTTCTGAGTCCATGCGTAATCTTTGGATACGACGAAGTGTCTCTCGGTCTGACCTTGTACTGTCCGCAGAAAGGACACTATGCTGATAATCAAGGTCATCGGTAGCGCTGTGGATGACCTCACCAGTAGTGGTATGGACCGTGTCACCAGTAACACTCGGACTTGGTACTGAACTGTCGAGAGAAACAGCTGCCTTGACTGGTGTTGATGTGCGGTAATGCGGCCCTTTCGATGCCCGCCAGTCACTCAATGCCAGATCACGATCCTGCCGATTTCGACCAGACCGACTGATCAAGCTGCCCTCAATACTACTCAACTCATCCTGTAATGTCTGTTTTTGCTGGACCAAATCAGCTTCCAGCTGGTCTTTCTCCCGGAGGAGGTTCTGTAGACGTTGGTAACCTCTTGCCTTCTCGTCCAGTTTTACTTTAGCACGTATCAATTCTACCTCCTGCATTTCTTTTTCATGCACGACATGACGCAGCAACTCTTTCTCCCGTCGTAAATTCTCCTCTAGTATCAACTTATCCCCCATAACCTCGGCTATCTCGGTGTCCTTCTTACGCTGCTCTTTTACTTTTTTCTCCAGGAAATCTCGTTGTATTTGTAACATCGCCAACTGATGCGCGAAGACCCGTTGAACCTCAGACGTGACAATATCCGGATCACTGAGATGATCCTTAAGATCATGGACCATTTTCTCCTGGTCGTGCAACTGCCGTGATTGGTTATTCAACTGGCCAATCAAATCATGGTTACTCTGCTGTAACGTCACAACCTTCTCCCTCAAAGCTAAATAATCCGGTGGATAGCTGTAATGAGGTGTTGTATCATGGTGTGATGATCCGATACGTGGAGACAACATCTGTTTGGGTGTCCGACTTCC
>NMRB01003298.1:0-15521 GCA_002633025.1 Notospermus geniculatus | reverse complement strand
CCTGCAAGAGTGATTTCCCAGTAAAGTCCATCATAGGGGAAAGACTTCTCGCCAATTCCTCTCCAGGTTGTGCCCCTTCCTCCCAAGGGGCGAACTCCTCGTTAGCATCATCTTCAGGACTACTCAACTCCCCTCCAAGTTCTTCGATCTTCTCCCGACTCAACAAAATCTGTTTCTGAAGTTTCAAATTCTCTGCTTTCAAGAAGTCAATCTCTTCACTGAGTTCTTGCAGGGCTTGTTTTTGTTCTTCACTTCGAATGTTCAACTCCAGGCGGACCTCCTCGAGTTCCTCTTGGTACTGATCCCGTAACTGTCTCTCCTGGTTCAGAAGCTCTTCCAGGCTCTTTCCCCTCATGCCCTCAATCTCTTCATTCTCCTGCATCAGCTCAAACCTCAACTCTTCAATTTCCTCCACGTGTTTTGCTTTCAAATCTTCAAGCTGTTTTTCCTTGACATCATCATATTCATAGATCAAATCCTTCAACTGCTGAATTTCTGTATCATGTTCATTCTGCAAGTTCTTCACCTCCTGTTCACACTTTGCCTTCATGGAATCTCTATCTTCTGTTAGCCGATCACATTCAGCCTGTACTTCCCGTATATCAATGCTGAGGATGGACACCTGCTTCTCAAGTTCTTCACATTTAGCAACTTCTGCTTCCCTGGCCCTCAGAGTCCGCTCAAGCTCCTTGACACACTGTTCTGACTGGGAAAGCTTGTCCTGAAGCAGCCCAAGTTTCTCCTTTAACGAGAGCTCATCGGTGTACTGTTCTGGGGATGTTTCCTCATTCTGTTCCTGTTCTTCTTGGACCAATTCTGCAAACAGGTTCTCTTCAACAGCCTGCGAATCAACTGACCGCCCTAGCTGAACTGAGGCCTCAACAACTGAGTGCTCTGCATAACCTAGGTCAGCTGAGGGCTCCACAATGTCACCAGTCTCTCCTGGCGTGCACTCCTCCTCAGAGGCTACCTCAGTATTAGTTGGGGCTTCACCGTCCAAAGTGGGGCTCTCTGCAGATGGCACATTTGACTCACATTCAGAAGATATTTCGTCTGATATTTCGGGTTCTATCTCCTGTTCAGCAAAAGCAAGGTCATCTTTCTGAGGTTGGGTTCCTTCAGTGGGGATACCATCACTGAGTCCTTGGACCGCAGATACAATTTCAAGTCTCTCAGGAATGATCTCCTCCTCAGCAGAACGCTCTGGAATGTCTGCTGTGTCACTGATAGCTTCCAATGCCTGGACTTCCTCTGGGTCAAAGGATATGTATGGTATAACCTCTGGACCAACATTATCAGGTACATTATCCCCAAAGGCTTGATGGAGGATGGCCTTCAACTGGTCTATCTCTGCGTTCAGCTTAGCCACCTCTTCCACATGTTCTTGGTTAACATCAGCAAGTGCACAGTCATAACCACGGACAACTACCTCATAGTTTGCCTTCTGGTCAGCAACATATTGTTCATGATCACTCCTCAGTATGTAGATATCATCAGGCACAAGGGTCGACTCCAAACCAGATTTGAGATGATATGTATGGTATAACCTCTGGACCAACATTATCAGGTACATTATCCCCAAAGGCTTGATGGAGGATGGCCTTCAACTGGTCTATCTCTGCATTCAGCTTAGCCACCTCTTCCACATGTTCTTGGTTAACATCAGCAAGTGCACAATCATAACCACGGACAACTACCTCATAGTTTGCCTTCTGATCAGCCACATATTGTTCATGATCACTCCTCAGTATGTAGATATCATCAGGCACAAGGGTCGACTCCAAACCAGATTTGAGATTTGAGATTTCAGTTTCATATCTTCTCAGTTGCTCTTGCAGCTCTGCCTCCTCAGCTTCATGCCTTGCCTTCAACTCCTCCTTCAGAGCACTACAATTCTCTTCATGTTTCTCTCTCATGTTCTCAATCATACCACCCAGATCGGCATAGTTATCCTGCAGTGCTTGATTCTCACGCTTCGCCTGTTCAAACTTCTCCGCAGCGTCAGACAGATCTCTTTCATAAGACGTCTTCAGCGTGTTTAATTCCTCCCGTGATGTGATCATGTCGTCAATGATTTTGCGTCGCTGATCTTGCAGATCGACTACATTTGCTTCAAGACTCTTCTTCTCCTTTTCCACCTGTTGCACCTGTTGACTCAACCTTTCTACCTGTTGGCTTAACGTTTCCAATGCCTCCTCCTTGTTCCTATGAATCATCTCAAGCTCTTCCTCATGTCTCTTCAACAGTGTTTCCTTGTCAGTGTCCATCGTTCGCCTCACATTATCCAAAGCCTGATCATAACCAGCCTGCATGCTCTCCAATTCCTCCTTCATCTTGGCCTTCATCTGCTGAACCTCGCCCTCGAACTCTTCCTGTGCATGATCAAACTCTCTCTCAAAGTCACGCACCGTCGCCTCAAGGCGTGATACATGTGCTGCACTCTCTTCCAGGGTCTGCTTCAAGCCATGATTCTCATCTTTAAAACCTGAACACAGCTCTTTTAAATGATGTGACATGTCCTCCAATTCTTTATTCTCCCTCTCCACTGCTACTAACTTATTGGCCAGATCTTCATAAGCTTCCTGAAGACTATCCGGATCAAGATTCTTCACTTTCTGAACCTGTTGCTGTCTTTCTAACTCATCACACTTTTCTTTCAACTCCGTCTTTTCCATTTCAAGATTTTCAACATCGGCTTTCAGTTTTTCTACTTCTCCATGTCGACCAGCTTCAAGTTCATCCTCATGTTCCTTATACTTGTCACAGATCTGCAGTAACTCATCAACCTGTGATGCAAGCTTTTCTTTCTCATGTCTAACTTGCTGCAACTTGTCATCTTGACCTCTAGACTCATCAACATCACCAACCAACACCTCGCTCTCTGACTTCACATCAAGCTCCATCAACTGTTCCTTCAGAGACTCTAACTCCAACTTTAAGGCTGCATTGTCCTTCTTGATCTCATCTGAATCCTGCAACTTCTCCTGTAGACTTAAAACCTCCTCTTTCAGTTCAGCGTGTGCTTGTCTGTCACTGGCTAGGCCTTTCACTTGTTCCTGCAGGGCAATGAGATCATTTTCCTTGGCAGATAACTCATTTTTGAGCTGCTGGAAGTCAGCTGCAAGAGACTGGTTCTCCTCTTTCTCAGAAGACATCACATCTATCTGATCACGCAGACCCTTTACAAGCTCCTGCTGGCGTAGCAACTCGGCGTCCTTCGCAGACACTTCCATTTCTTTAGCAGACAGATCAGTCTCCTTAGCTGACAAATCATCCTTCAACTGCGCTACCTCTGAAGCAAGTGCTCGGTTGCCATCCAAAACAGCATCTAAATCATCCAGTTGTTTCCTCAGTTCCTTCACCAACTCCCTCTCTCTTTCAACATCAAGTTTCTGTGTTAGATTCTCCTCCTGCAGGCTATCACAACTCTTCAAATACTCATCACAGTTCCTCTCAAGCCTCTCCACTGTACTTTCCAAACTGTTCACTTTTGACAAGAGTTCACCATTTGCAGCAATAAACTCTTCGATTTTCATGACGTTGTCTTCCTTCGAGTTCTCCAACACACTTCTCAGATTCGCATTTTCAAGTTCAAATCTTTCTACCTCATTCTCTAACCCAGTCACCCGCTTGCCAAGAGTACCAAGAGAAACTGCATACTCATCCCTGGACTCTGTGACCTGCTCAAGGTCACCTAAGACTCTTTGCCGCTCGTCTGAGAGCCTACCCAGCTGCTGTGTTAAATCTTCTACCTGCAGCTGGAGCTCTTGTTCTGAAGGCTGCAACTGGTTCGGCAAAGACTTGCTCTCACTTCGCAAGAGTTCAAGATCTGCGTTCAGCTCTTCTTGCATTTTGAGCTGTCTTCTAACGGCATCGAGTTCTTCCATTAGGGATGCAACATACTTTTCCTTCTCAGACAGATTACTCTTCAGCTGAAAACAATCCCCAGCACACATCTGGTTTTCCTCTTTCAGAATATTTAGCCGACTATTCAAATCATCAATGATATGTTTCTGATTGTCAGAGTCAGAATGACTCTTCAGGTTTTCATTTTCAATTTCCAACCTTTCTATTTCCCCTTCAAGCCTGGATATCTGCTTTCCAAGTGTACCAAGTGTTGCTGCGTAATCATCTCTCGCAGCACATGTCTCTGACAGAACAGATTCAACCTGCTCTTTCTCCTCCAGTAACTCTGCCATCTGAACCTTCAACCCCTCCCTTTCTTGAGTCGTAGTCTCGAGTTCATCCCTCTGCTCGGTCAGAATATTCTGCATCTTTTCCTTAGCACGTTTCAACTGCTGTTGTTGCTTGTTTATTTCATCCTTGCACGCTTTCTCAGCCGCCTCCTTCTCCCCTTTCACCTGCTTCATCTCCAAATTCAGTGTATTTGTCTCTGCAACATATTTATTGACCTGCTGATAGAGCTCTCGAATCTGGTCAGCAAAATCTTCAAGTTTGGCCTCCAACTCGGCTATCCTGTTATCCTTCGAGTTAGATTCATTCTGTAAGGTACAGTACTTCTCCTGGAGAGACGAAATCTCCTGCTGAAGGCTTTCCACCTTTGCTCTCTCAGAATCTAAGACACCTGCCTGTTCATGGAGCTCAGATTTCAGTCGCTCAACATCCAGTTTCTGGTCCTTCACTTGTTGAAACTCGGGAGTCGCCTGCAAAGATTCTCTCTCTGTTCTGAACTTCTGCAACTCCAGATTCACGGAATTTTTGTCATCTTTTGCAGCCTGCAAGTCCTTTTCCAATTCTGAACATCTCTGCTGGGATGCTAGCAGCTCGGTGTCTCGTGCATCAGCATCATTACGTAACGTCTGAAGAATCCTTTCCTGTTCTTGGTGAAGATCATTCACATCCTGCTGCAGAAGTTTATTCTCCTCCTTCAAAAACAAGACCTTGGCCTGGGAATCTTTCAACTTGATCAACAAATCCTCAACCTTCTCTTTTGGGGATTCTTCTACTGGGTTGACAATGTTAAATCCCTCCTCCAAAACCACCAGCTTTTCCTTAAGTACCTCATTCTGATGACGTAACTCCTGGAGTGAATTCTCCAGTTCTGTTGTCTTCTGTTTGTACTGGTTGGCCTCATCCAACTCCAGATTAGCAGTCTTGAAATCGTTCTTAAGAATTTCGTTCTCCGCCTTAAGCTTCTCAACTCGTGACTCCAGATCATCGATCTCATCATCCTTGCAATCCAAATCTGCCTGTAGCCGCTCCATGTCAACATCCTTTTCAGCTATTTCATTCTGAAATGCAACACTCATCTTCTTGGAATGTGAAAACTGTTCAGTGAGTTCTTCCTTCAGACTGAATATCACTGTCTCTTTCTCAAACACCTTACGGTCACGTTCTTTCACAGCATTGCTCAAGAGCTCCTTCATCTTGGCAAGGTTCAATTGGTAGGCTTCAATGTCAGACTCTAGTAACCTCGTCTGAGATTTCACGACAAGACCTTCTGCATAGATTTCAGCAATGGCACGTTGGGCAGCCTCTTCCCGACTTTGAGCTTCATGTTTTAGCTTCTCACACTCCGAGCCAAGGTTCTCGACAAGCATTCTCAACTTTGAAATCTCCAGATCTGACCCTTTTGACACAAAAGAAACTTTTGACTCCTTCTCCAGTTTCAGTCCTTCATGCTTTCGTCTCTCCTCCTCCAATGCTTTCTCCAGAACCTTCCTCTCCTTCTCAGCATCAAAAAGCAGCTGTTTCAACTTAGCTAAATTGAGTTTGTAAGCATCGACATCAGCGACTTCTAGCTGCAACTGTGACACAGCAACTACAGCCTCAGAAATCAATTCAGCGACTAATTTTTGATCGGAGAATTCCATAGTTCTCATCTGCTGTTTCAACTTTTCATGTTCAGCGCCCACGTTCTCCAACAAGCGTTTCAATCTGGCAATTTCTTCCTGCGACTCAGATGAGATCAAAGACAGCTTTGCCTGATGACTGATTGCCATCCCATCATGTTTGCGTATCTCTTCATTCACCACACGCTGAAGTCGCCTCCTCTGTGCCTCTGATTCGTCCAACAAGTCCTTCAGCTTTGCCAAGTTCAGTTTGTACGCATCAAGGTCAGTGTAGGCCAACTGCAACTCTGCACAAGAAATGGTCTGCTTTGTGACTAGATCAGCTATTGTATCCTGGCTACGTTCAGCATGCTCATCAAAATGCTGTTTCAGTTGTTCATTCTCACATCTCAGTCCATCAATGATCGTGCTCGACTCTGTATCCTTCACTTCTTCCATTTTCAGTGCAGACTCATAGTTTAGTTGCTGTTCCTCCAGTTTCTCCTCTAACCCCTTCTTCTCCCTTTCACTATCAGATAGAAGCTGTTTTAGTTTGGCCAGGTTTAATTTATACGCATCAACGTCAGCCACTTCAAGCTGCAACTGTGACACAGCCACAACAGCTTCAGCAATCAATTCTGCCACCACCTTATGGGTGGAATCTTCTACACTCTGCATCTGATGTTTCAACTTCTCATGCTCTGAGCCAAGATTTTCAAGCAGCATTTTGAGCCGTGCGATTTCTGCATTGGATTCCACCAACTGGCCCTTCTCATGATCAAGACACTCTATCTGGTTCACCAGCTCTGCGTCCCTGGCCTTGACTGTTTTCATCTCCGATTCCAGGCCCTCACACCGCTGAACCTGTTCATGCAGGGAATTTTCCATAACAAGTCTCTCTTTCTCAACCTCAGCTAGTAGCTCTTTGAGTTTTGCTAAGTTCAATTTGTACGCATCGACATCGGCCACTTCCAGCTGTAGCATAGAAACAGCCACCACAGCTTCAGCGATGAGCTCAGCAACCAGCCGCTGTGATGAACTCTCCTTGCTACGAGTCTCTTGTTTTAACTTCTCATGCTCTGAACTCAGGTTCTCCAAGAGCATTTTAAGTTTTGCAGCTTCTGCATTTGACTCTGAGGTCACAAGAGACAACTTAGTCTCATGAGAGATTGCCATACCATCCTGTTTGCGGATTTCCTCGTTGACAACACGCTGCAGATGGCTCCTCTGTGCCTCAGATTCCTCCAACAAATCCTTCAGTTTTGCTAAATTCAATCTGTAAGCATCAAGGTCAGTGTAAGCTAGCTGCAACTCTGCACTTGATATGGTCTGCTTTGTGACTAGATCAGCTATCATATCTTGACTCATATCAGTCTTTTCTTTAAGCTCTTCTTGCAGATGATCGCACTCTGCACCAAGTCGCTCATTACATGCCTGGAGTTCCTGTTCCTTCACTTCAGCTACCTTCACGGCCGACTCCAGAACCTGCATCATCGCCTTCAAACTCTCATTGTCGGATTTCAATTGACCAATCACTGATTTCAGCTGTAAGATATTGTCATTCTGATAATCCATCTCCGACCTCAACACCACAACTTGTGCACGGTGTATAGCATCATCAACAACAGCACCAGAACACTCCCTAAGTGACAATTCTTGCTCTTGTTTCCTCTTCTCCAATTCTGAACTTAAACTCTTCAGAACCATCCTGAAATTGTCCTTTTCAGCCCTTTCCTTCTTGAGTTTAGTGTTAAGAATCGACTCGGAATTCCACTTCTCAAACTCCAAACCTGTGAGCTGGGATTTCAGGCTCGAGTTCTCTCTCTTCATCACATCAAGGGCCTCCTTCAATGCTGCAATTTCTGAGTTATGAGAATGTGAACGCTCATCCACAACATCACCGGCAAAGGACGTCGTTTCCTCAGGAGAAGTCGCGTCTTGTCTTGAGGAGTCCTGAGTTGCATACTGCTTTTCCTGCCGAAGTTTTTCAACTTCGCATTCAAGATTATCCACCATAGCACGATATTTCACGACTTCCTCTGAACTGTGCCCTCTGATCAGGGCCAAAGCATTGTCTTTGTCAAACTCTAGCCCCTTAATCGTCCTTTCCATTTCCCCCATCATCTTCAGATCAGCTCTTCTCTTCTCACTAAGCATTGCAATATTCAGTTGAAAGGCATCGTTGTCCTTCACAAGGAGCTGAATTTTAGCATTTGAAGTGACCATTTCTGTGACGCGAGCTGCAAGTTCTCTCAGCAGTGCATTATCTAGGATCTCTTTCTCCTTCTTCAGCTTCTCAATTTCAGAACTGAGATTTTCGATCAACATTTTGAAGCTCGGGTAATCAGACATAACTTGGGGAACTTCTGACTTGGTTGGTTGTGTAACTTCTGGAACTTCAGCAGCAGGAGAGTCAACTGGAAATTCCTCTGGCAAACTTTTATTCAAAGCTTCAGTTTTTGAGTCAGAACTAGAATGTGTACACTGGCCGAGAAGTGCTGAATTATTTTGAACTGTAGAAACCACAGGTTGCGTTTCTGATGGAACTATTTCATCGTCTGAGATGATATCACGACATGGCACTGACTCTATGACATCACATTTGGGGCTGTCTTGATCCCCCATTATGGCCACTAACTCCTGGGCAGCCTCTTCTGAAGGACGTTCTTTAGATGGCAGAATGTTTTCATCTTTTATGGCTGATGAAGAAGCTGTTTCCATGACATCACTATCTTCAAGACCCGATATACCAGACGCAACAGAAGTCACCACAGCTGGAATGATCATATCCTCCAGAGCTGGCACTCCGATGTGTGCCGTACTGTAGCTGTCGGAAAAACTACTGAATGGCAGTGAATCAGAAGACGCATTTTCAAGGCTGGAGTAATATTCTCCAAATTCTGTCGCAGTGTCCAATGGGGCTAATTCCCTAGCCTGGATCCTCTCAGCCTTTCGTTTTTCCAACTCCGCACACAATCTCTGGACCTCCGAGCGTAGGTGGTTCCTCTCCACTTCAAGAACCTGTAAAGAGGCATTCGTGGTCTCCTTCTCAAGCTTTAGACTGCAGACCTCAGCTTGGAGATTTGATATCAAGCTGTCATCAGACCCTTCACCAATTGGAACATGTGGTTTCTCGAGTTCTGCTCTCAAGGCAGCCTCTATAGATTCAGAGCGGAGTCGTGACGTGTTCATCTCATCTTTCTCTGCCTTGAGATCATGGACTTGACCTTCCAGCTCTTTAATCTGTGCCTTCTGTTCGGCAGTGCTCTTCAGAAGTGCAGACACCATCTCCTGATTTGCTTTAACCCTCAACCTCTCCACTTCAAGCTCCTGAGCAAGTTTTTCCTTCTCACCCACTGCCTCTTCCACACATAATTTTTCATGGTTCAACTGGGCAGACAAGTCCTTGATCCTCTCATCATACATATCAGCCTGCATCTGAAACCTCGGCGAGCTGGCTTCCTTTCCAAAACGATCCAACTGTACATACAGTGCCTCAATATTTGTTTGTAGTTTCTCCACTTCAGCGTTCAGGTGCACGTTCTTATCACTTAAGTCTTTGATCTGGCGATACAGCCCTTCTTTTTCTTCTTCTAAATGCTGGCTGTTTTGATAAGACCTCTCAAACTGGGCCCCCTGTTCCTGGATCTGACCATTCTGTTTCATGATCTGATCCCCCTGTTCTCGAATATACGCATCCCTCTGTTGTAACGCGATTGTTAATCGTTCAGCATTGTCCCTCATTGCGTGGTACGCCTTGCTCCAACCTTCCAATGCTGTTCTCATCTTCCCAATCTCATCAGTCCTTCCCAGAATCTGATCATTCAACAGAGCTACCTCCTGCGAGTGACTCTCATTCTGGTTCGACATCTTCTCCAAGAGGTTGCTACAGTCCTGCTGACAATGATCAACCTCCTTCTTTAGTTTGAGGACCTCAGCACCCAGTTCATTCCCCAACCCCTCTTTCTCCAGCAGAACCTGGTTCAATTTTGCCTTGTACTCATCAACATCTCCCTGAACACTCCTCAACTGTTTCACCAACTCCTCCTTCCCAGCCCTGACCTCATACAACTGCTCCTTATGATCCTGCACGTCCACCCTGAGCTTTTCAACTTCACTACGGAGCAGTTTGTCTGTATCTTTTTCAGAAAGCAATCGTTCAATCTGTTGTTGGTAATGCTGAATCTCCTCGTGACCTCTAGATACTTCATGCAGACTCTGGTTCAGCTGGTCCTGCAGGGAGTGTATAACCCGAAGATGACCTTGGTTCTCATTCTGTAGATGGCTCAATATATTAGACAACTCATGGTTCTTGTTCTGCTCCTGAGCGACAACTCCAGACAGCTCTTGTTTCTCCAGACGCTCCTGGCCCAGGCTCTTCGCCAACTGTTCCTTCTCTTTCACCAGAATCTCAATAGTCTGCTGATGACCTGTGATGCTCAAATCCTTGTTCTGCACAGCATATTTTGCAGCATGAACCTCATCGAGCAGTTTTTGAACCTCATTTGACTTCTCTACCACCTGCTTTCTCTCCAGGTCAACATCCTTTCCTAACTTTTCAATCACAGCTAAACCTTCTGAAACTTTCCTTTCTTTCTCTAGCACAAGCTGTTTCAGAGTCTCGATATCCTTCTGGTTGTTCAATACCTGTTCTTGGAGATTCTTAACCTCCTCTGTTCTCACACCAACAAACTGCCCCTCCGCTTCAACTTTCTGCCTTAAATCCTCAATGGTAATTGCATCATGTTCAATCTTCACTTGCCTCTCACGTACCATTGCCTCGAGGGAGGTGGCCTCAGCTGATAAGGCATCAAGTTTTGATTCAGTTTCTGATACCAAACGCTCCTTCTCATGCAACTTTTCCGAAACGGCCGCAGCTTCATCAGAGAGCACTTTATTGTCAGCATTCCTCGCAGATGCCTCCGCCTCCAATCTCTGGACCTCAGCTGCTTTCACTGTGACTTTCATTTTCTCATTTTCAACATCCTTTCTCAGTTTCTCAATGATTTCATTATCTTCACCAATTTTTCTATCTTTCTCATGTAACTGTTGTTTCAATGTTCCAACTTCTCCCAACAATTTCTCAACATCCTTCTGACCTTCCAACTCGACCTGTTGACCTTGAAACATTCGTTCTAACTGTCCTCGGTAATGTGTTATTTCATCATTCAAACTCTTGACCTCGATGTCCTTCCTGTCAACTACACTTTGTTTTTCCTGCAAGGCATCCCATCGGTTGGCTAATTCCTCCCTCAGTTGAGCCATTTCGCATTTCTTTTCCTCTGCCTCCCTGCTTTGCTCTGCCACCTGATGTATCAGCATCGCCATATCTTCTTGCATCCGTCTGCACTTTTCTTTCCAACTGCCAGACTCCCTGTTCAACTGCTCAGCATATTCCATCTTTGCAGACAGTTCAGTTGATAACCTAGCCACATCAGCTCTCAGTGTCTCCACATCGACAACTTTCTCCTCCAGTATCCCCAAATCTACCCCCAGCTTTTCAATCTGGCTATCCTTTACTGACACCGTATTTGATAACCGAGAAATTTCACTCTTTAGTGACATCAGCTCTCCCTCTTTCTGGCTGATGATGTGTTCAAAAGTCTCATTGCTTCCCTCCAAAGATTGAGCAAGTTTTTCCAATTCTCGTTCATTCTCTGAAACTTTTGCTGATAATGTTTCTTTTTCGGCTTTGAGTGATTCTAATTCAGCTTGCAAATCATTACAGTGTGTCTCCGAGTTTTCGCACCGAAGAGACAATTTCTCATTCTCCTCTTTCAACACTTTCCACGAAGTCTCGGATTCTAAATGCTTTGACTTGAAATCACTGACTCGTTTCTCAGCATCGCTGAGTTCACGCTTCAATTTCTCAACAGTTTGTTCCATCCTATTCTCATTCAAGGCACTCTCGTTCAACCGATTCATCAACACATGCCGTTCACGTTCGAACTCAACACACTTCTCCTGAAGTTCATTGCACCATTTCTCTGATTCCTCGACCTTGCACTCCATCGCGCTTAACTCACTTCCCACACGTTTGCACTCCTCCTCAAGAACATTGCACTTCTCCTTCAAGTCATTACAACAGCTGTCTAATTGAGATCTCTCTGTCTCCAAATGCTTACAGCTCTCTTCCAATGAACCTTTCTGTTTCTCTAAACCAGCACACAGATTTTGAGCATCTGAAAGCAGTTCTACAGCTTCATTATGCTTTTCACTTAATCCAGAACACTGACTTTCCAGTTCATTGCACTTCATTTCATAATCTGAATTCAAACTTTTCAATTCTTCACACTCAGCCCGCAATTTCACAATTTCATCCTCGAATTCTAAACACCGATTTTCTACGATTTCATTGATTCTAACCAGTTCTGCGTTTGCCTCTAAGATTTCAGCAGTTTCATCATTAGCACCATAATTACCCACTCCACTTGGCATCATTGCATCACCAACTCCCAAACCCACCGATTCCAAATTTGAGCGCAACGACTTGCATTCTTCTTCTAGAGCTGCCATCCTTTCAAGATCAGCACTGACCTTTTGGTTCTCCACAACATTGTCACCAGCACCAACCGCTGAGCCATGGTCTGCGACTCTCGGCTCAGGTACAGCATTAATTTGGTCATTGGGGCCAGTCACTTGCCTCTGAGTGTGGCCTAACTTTGCTTTCAGAGACCTACATTCATTCTCTAGATCCTGAATTTCAGCATCTTTTTCAATTTTTATACTTTCTAACTGCTCTTGCAAAGTTCTTATTTTATCTTGGAATGATGTGTCATCAATGTTAGGACCACTTGAAGGAGAAGCAGCAGTATCTGGCACACTGGCCTGAGGAAAGTTTTCCTCCAATGCCATGGCAACAGGCTTTGATGGTGCCACGGAAGTTTGCTGTGACGGTGCCATGACAACTTGCTGTGATGGTGCCATGGCAATATCCTGCAATGGTGCCACAACAACCTGCTCTGATGGTGCCGCCGAGGCTTGCTTGGTTTGTACCAGCACATCTGTGGCTTTCATACCTCGATCAGCCTTGGTTGAGAGACTGCTCTCCTCATGTGAGCCCGCTGCGATGGGACCCTCCTGTACTGGTGAAAAATAGTCTGCCAATGTTTTCACAGGTTGACTCGCAGATGCCGAACCAGAATTATCCGACGTCTGTTGGTCCTTCATTTCTACTGGCTTTTCTAGAGACAGGATAGAATCTGGCTCCTGGGTATCAGGTAAAGCACTTAGCTCCCCTTCAAACAGAACATCCTGACCAAAAGATGTTTCCTCAGATTGCACTTCAGAAGGTTCTATTGTTTCCTCAAGATGAGGGGAAGACGGGCCTAGCACATTTGATACAGAATCCTCGTCAGATATTACATCAGGGGAGGTCTTAAGATCACTGACTGGACCATGAACACGGATGGATGTTTCTTCCGAATGCATTTCAACGGGAATTACGTCTTTGTTTTGGACAAGTGGTGAGACATCTGATTTAGTCTGCACAGAATCATCTGGATGATCATGTTTGGGAGAGATGGTAGTAAGAGGTGTCAGGGTAATATTCTCACTTGCAGAAGGCACAGATGTCCCTGATTCTGTTTGGAAGGCAACATTTGTCGAGGCTAGAGGGTGAGAAATCTCATGACTATCACCTGTGAGAGCACCAAGATCAGGGGCAGACTCTTCCGGGCGTAAATGCTCAGAAATAATGTCTTCCTCAACCTCAGGGAAGACTGGGCCAGATTTTGTTACGGGTGTCACATTTTGCATGAGATCACCTCCCATAGACACCACACTTTTTGTTATTCCATCAACATCACTAGATATCACAGCTTCCTTTTGAGTGTCAGAGCCCAACTCCGCTGTCCGTTCATTTATTTGAGCAAATTGTTGACTGGAAGACTGTGACAACTCCTTGTGAGCCTGCTGCAAGGAATCTAACTCTGACTGCAAACCCTCAGCGACCACTTTAAAGTTGGACTCGCTTTCTTTCAACAGTTCTTGAGACTTTTGGAGCTCTGAATTCGACTGCTGGAAAGATTCTAACTCAGACTGCAGTTTACTAGCAGCGGTTTTTGCGTCAGCTTCATCCCGCTTCAGCTGTTCACATCTACTTATAAGCATGTCATTACGAAGTTGTAACTTTTCTAATTCAACTTGTAACCTACTCGCTGAAGCTTTAGCTTCAGTCTCTGCTCTCAATAACTGCTGGTTACTCTCCTTCAAAGTCTGAATTTCACTTTGTAAATTCTCAACCAGAGCATTTGCTTCTGTTTCACTTCTTTTCAAATGTTCGAACTCAATCTGTGTATTCACCAACTCGTAATTACTCTGCTCCAAAGCTTGAAGTTTATTCTGCAACTGACTGGCAGTAGCTTTGGCCCCAGCTTCGCTTTTCCTGAGAATTTCCGCAGCAGCTTTTGCATCAGCCTCGCTTTTTTTCAACGCGTTATTCTCCTCCTGAAGATTCATCAACTCTTCAATCTTGTCAGTAAACTTCGACGTCAGAAGTTTCAAAGTTTCGTCCTTCTCACGAATCATTTCTTGTAGGTTGATAATCTGTGATTTAGCACCGAGTAAAGTCGCCGTCGTCTCGCCTTGTTTCTCCGTCTGCTCTTGGAGGGTTTCATCAGCCTAAAACAGAAACAATCAAACTCAAAATATGACCATGGACTGATTCATCTGACAGGACGGCTTTCAATTCATTTCATTTCTCCAATGACGGACACAGTATTGCCATTATTCATGCTAACTAACATTACGTCTTTACCACTACTGATTATACGTTAGTACATCATGACACCCAAGTACTGGGGACATGGCTTGTTAGGGCTGAACTAAAGGGAGAGGTACGTCAGGATTTTAGGATATCACTTGTGGGACTGTTCGTTATTGCTATCAGGGTTACAATTCTGCAACAGAGGTGTGTGCTTGGGAGGAAAGGTTACGGTATATGTCGTGAATTTATGGTCAGAGGTTACGGAGACAGGGATCAATAGTTTTAAATTCAGCTTAAAGACAGATTACTGACAGTGCCCCTCTGACGTCACGGGTAAAATTCCCAGCCGGACCCGTTCCTCAAATGATATAGTTAAGGTTACTTTCAACATAATACAATCTTGTTCGGCTCAATGTTTTATTAAGTTCACTATCTACCAGTCTTGATGAGTTAGATGTACCAATCCACCCGACTTTTCTCTTCTCATTTTTCGCCTTGTTCAAGTTTGACTTTCCTAACCTTAGGAACCTGAACAACACAAACTGAGATAGCAACACTTGAAGACTTGGAATGCACATTTGAAAGGTTCAGTTTTAGTGATTTGAATCAGGAAAACGTAACAGACAGACACACTGCCACACACAAACCACCCTTAGAAACAAAAGAAAGACACTACAATCAAAGGTTTAAACAGAACACAGACGCAGCACATCCATTCAAACCAAGCCAGAAGTTTCATGCTATCGGCAACAGTCACCGAGGTCAAAGCCTCGCACGCAGTCACACAGCGAGAGTGTGGGTCTGAGTCCAACACGGGTGTGAAACAGTGGGGTACTTCAGGAATGGAAATTTGGTGATGAATCCTGAAAATACTTTGCAGGGTATTGCAGGGAAAGACTGAAGGAAACACGGGTCTGGTTGGCATTTGGTCACAATTAGTACACAGATTTAAGAGAGGTGATTTACTGTGGCAGTGCAGTCAGCAGAATTGTGAAGTCAGATATTAAATAACAGAAGTAGAT